>JAEQBH010002821.1:0-129202 GCA_016808115.1 Tetrastigma voinierianum
ACACTTTTCCCGCATAGTGCTTTCCGCCATATTTTTAAAGCAAACACTACCGCAGCCTAACTCTAAGTCATGAGTGGATATTTTGTTCATGTGGCTTCAACCGTTCGACGCATAAGCCACTACTTTCCATCTTCGTATTAATACGCATCCTAAAACCAATGCATGAAGCATCACTATACAAGGTATACTCTTTCCTGAGTAGGTCAGGTCAATACCGGGTGCTTCAACCAGCATCCCTTCAACTGCTCAAACCATTCGACATTTGTCTGTCCACTCAAACTTTATTCCTTTCCTGAGTAACTTGGTGAGCGGAGAAGCTATGACCGAAAAGCCTCTCACAAATCTTCTATAATAACCGGCTAAGCTCAAGAACCACCTCGCCATATTTCGGGAGGTGATTTCCACCACAACCGTCAATCTTAGCAGATCAAGATCCTCTTATACCCTCAATAGACACAATATGGCCTAGGAATGAGACTTCCTTTAGCCAAAAATCACATTTGCTGAGCTTAGCATAGGCACTTCTTTCTCTTAACGCTCTTAAGACTATTCTCGTGTGTTGTTCATGTTCTCGTGTAATCCTTAGAATACACTAGATGTCATCAATAAAACCACAACAAGATCCACATAGGGTCGAAAAACCCTATTCATCAAACCATAATGTTGCCGTATTAGTCGCAAAATGGCATGACCAAAACTCATAATGACCATGTCAGCACTAAATGCGCCTTCTAAGCACACTCCCTTCCTTGTCCTCAACTACTGGCACCCCCGATCGCAGTTCATCTTCGAAAAGACACCCGCTCTCCTTTCAACTGATCAAAAGATCTTCACCTCGGCATTGATACTTTGTTTTTTCACTGGCCAATTATTAATTCGCCGATAATCGATGCACATCCGCAGAGTGCCATCTTCTTTTCTCACAAATAAAAATGTGCACCCCAAGGGGGACACACACACCGGGTCGGATAAATCCTTTATCTAAAAGTTCTTGCAATTGACTTCTTATCTCTTTCACCCGTTGGACATTCTCACGGGTGCTCCCGACATGTGCGGATCGTTCTCGTACAATTTTCATGGTTAAGTCCACCTCTCTCATGTGGAATACCGTAACTCTTCGTGGAATACATCCGAAATTCCCACATCGATCTTTCTACATCAACTGACCTCTCTTTGAAAGTCAAGTATCAAAGCCAAGAATGTCTCACATCCTTTTCTCATAATTCTCCTAGCTTGCATAGTGGAGATGACATTAGACATTACACTTGATCCAATGCCTGTACTATTACCTCGCTTGTCGTGAGCATTTCAACACTGGTCGCCTTTTGTCCACAATCCACGATAGCTCGGGTGCTTAGATATCAACCAACTATCTTGTGAATCAAGTCAAACTCTCGGAATGGTAAGGTTATCAAATCAGCGAGAAACTCTCTGGTTTGTATAACAATGGGGCAATTTCTGTATATGCTATTCACACTAACGTTGTGCCCCAACGGACTAGTTACATGCATGTCATATGCTAATTTCTCCTTTGTCGGGTACTTTGTCACATGCTCCATGCAATACATAAGGAATGAGATCCAGTGGTCAATCAATGCATGCATCTCTATATCATATAAAGAAAATATATCGCCTATAACCAAAGATATCTGGGATCCTCACGAGCCTTCATAGCATATGCTCGCTGAAAGTCGTAGGGGCATAGACTGATTCATCGCTTCTCGACACCATGCCTCCTCGTCCTTCTATGCTGAGATGGGCTAGCCACGACCTCTACCACGATCAATAGCCCAAGTGGTGCCGCAGATTCTTCTCCGCCACTTCCTTGTTGGCTTCTATTATCCCCTCTAACTCGGGGGACCGTGCTTCAAATGCTCAAGGCTTCCACACCGAAAAACACCCTCCCGTCAATATCCGCAAACTCCCAAATGCCTTTTATGGTACGAGGGCATTCGAATTTCTCCTGGTCTCAACCGAAGCACTCTATCCGTACTCACGTGTTACATCGGACCTTCGCCTACCCTCGGGGCGGAACTATATTCGGACAGCCGAGACTCCTAGCTCTTTTTCCTCGATGAGATCTAAGCCCTAGAAAACTTCTTTGAAATCTTTCTTTGCTCGCCGTTTAGTCTCTCTACTTCATTGTAGCTCGGACCAACCGACAGAAAATCCAATCAGGCTTCTTCGAGAGAAGTCATAGGTGCCAACACCTCTCGATTTGGAATCATGCAATCCATCCTCAAATTGCTCACACCTAAATGGCTCATGAGACCAATTCCGGTGCATATTTACTTCAAGATGGCTAAATTGTTTTTCATATCTCACCCACCGCAAGCTCCTTTGCTTCAAATTTAGAACTCCAAGCTCATCAGAATCCCTATACATCTCAAAGAACATACTTTGTCCCGACTCTCGACAAAGAATTCCCATGTCGTGGACTTGGAATCCTCTGACTGAGCACTCAGTTTCCACCAATCATATGCCTCACCCTGCAATAGTGAGACTGCACATGATGCTCTCTGATCGGGAGGACATCTAACCTCTTCTAATACTCTATCTAGCTTTTCTAACCAGAATTCGGCTTTCTCTGACTCTTCCATGCTCGACCCATGGAATTCCTCTGCTCCATGTCTTCTTACCGTGTCTATTGGAGCTTTAGGAGAGGTCAATCTATCCAATACCCGAGCCATGTCTTGCATATTTCGCTGAAGGCTTCCGCGGTTCATTAGGCACATTACTGGCTGTTCGTAAGCCGATAACCCTTGTTCCATTGGGTCGACTTCAAGAAATTTCTTCTCTAATATCCATCTATACAAAACACAAGGACATCCACATCAAAAGCCCCACACATTACTGCAACACGCTTTTCTATTTTATATACTCTATTCCGCAGTCACCTAAACTTAGGCTTTTCCAACGCCAACCTAGGCTCGATACCACTAAACCCGTGACACTCTTTTCTCCTCCGATCCGACCCGATTGGCGGTCCGACCCAAACTGATGCCTGATACCACTGCTCAGGATGCCCCCCAACTCCCCGATAGGATGTCAAGTGAGGGTCACTCTTTTTTTTTTTTTTTATCATACTTAAACTTATAACCTTTACACTTACATATTCATATAATGTTAAACAATTAACTTGTATTACATTCTGTAGCAACGGATTACAAAATATATATACAAGCTCCATATATGGAAATGTTCAACATTTACAATATTTACATTGGTTTACAAAATTTCATATACAAAATAGACCTAAAAACATCTTCCAAGCACCTATTGATGTGTGGCCTTGACCTGGCCGATGTGGATTGGTCCCCGTCTCTCCTCGGGTTTCCTATCTGCATCTACACGATTGAACACCGTGCTAAGCTTTACGCTAGTGGGAATTATCACACATGAATGACTCCTATTAAGGTCATCACATCTCTATACAAATGCATATAACACATATAGCATGTACGTATTCTGTCATTTCTCATATATATATATATATATTTTCCCAATCGCTCATTTCTTATCATCTTCCATATACTTTCATGTCAATCCTCGTACTTTACTTCATTCTTGTAATCGATAATGTGTCATCACATAGCAAAGGTTATGTTGCCATCATGTCATGTATTCACTAAGCATTTCTTGCATATACCGTCAATTTCTTTTATGTTTCATGTCTCGCATAAACCTTAGGCGGATACAGAAACTATAATCCATGAGGGCCCTGTATATATTCACCGGTATGAAACAAGGGTCCATGAGGGCCCCCGTGAGGCGCTCAGAATATAATATACCCGAGCAGGTCAATGCTCGGTACGTGCTGACTATCCATGAGGGCCTCGGAGGGCGCTGCGGGTGACCCTTTCGTGGGGCCACTCGTGATCCAAACTGATCTATCTCATCGACCAAACGCCGGAATATCAGAAAACTTGTATGCTGCGCACTTATTTTCCCTAATAGGCATGCCCATCTATCCCTCTACCGTGTTCTAGCGCACAATCAATATGTATTTATAATAAAGATATCATATTCTCGAATACTATTGTCATTCTAATTATATGAGATATATATACAATCAGTTATTCATATCTTTTTATTTTTCATACTTCATTATATGCATAAATAATTATGCTTATACTGTATACTTATGAGCTATTTATGAATTCATAATAGGTGTTCATAATACAAATAACTATGGTTACTTGTACTGCCTACTGTTTTCGTGTGTTTTCTGAACTAATATGAGTTCAATCTTATCAAGTTGTCTATTGATGTAATTTTGACCCAATGGGCTTTCCATAGGAGTCCGGTTGAACACCTGTAAATCGAGTTCAAACAAGCGAGATATGACCTCCGGGGTTGGAGGTCATGCTGGGCCGCCTGACGAGCTGACTCGACTGACGAAGGCCGCACCGGAAGTGACGAGCCCGGGCTTCAACACCTTTGTCTGACATTCAATATCTTCCTCAGGCATATGGATGGATTCGACTCACCGGCTTTCCATAGAGTCCAAGAACACCCAAATCGCAGTTCAAACGAAGGAGATATGACCTTCCTGTCGAGGTCATGCCGCAGTCGGCCTGGACGAGCCGACTGCCGGGCGATCATCGTCATCGACGCACTTCTATCGATTCACTCGCCAGACGGATCACCGTCACTCATTTAATTCCTTGTTTGATCGACCCTGCTTCTGATTTACCACCGCTGACGACCACCGCTCAATCGACTAATCTCTCGCTGACGAATTCTCGCTGATCGCACCACCGTTGATCGACCACTGCTCACCGACGACCCCTTGCTCGACGACTTTGTCGATCTACCACCGTTTCACCGATCGACTCTGTTTGACCCACTCCCTGCTCCATTGGACTGCTCAGAGTGAAAGCATCCCATAACTTGTCGGCAGTGAACTAATTGAGAAATTCAAAAGCCTAACATCAAGTCCATTTTATGTGGCTACAATTTCAGAAGCGACTTTACTACCAAATTCCTTCTTATTTCTGTCCAGAAACTGTCTCTTGGTCCGGCCATCGTATATGAACTGCACAGGAATTTTCTCGTTCAACTTGCAACTAGACCCTTCCTAAAGCACATATCTAGGATCCTTAGAGCTCTTCTCAACTTAATCCTAACAAGAAATGAGATTGGGAGTTTCCAAACCCAAGACATGTATATTCATACAAATATTCACAGTTCCATACAACCCAAGACATGTATCCGTACCCATACTCAAATTTAGTAGTTCCATACACCCCAAGACATGTGTATTCATACAAATATTCACAGTTCCATACAACCCAAGACATGTATCCTGATCACATCAAATCTTAGTCTTCACACCAAATCTTTCTTCTTCTTTCTTTCTTCTTTCTTCAAGCTTTCTGCCTTTCTCTGAAGACCCCAAAATAAGATATTCTTTGGTCTTATCCTTTATTTGATCTTATCCCCTTTATTTACTTTGGTCCTCCAACTCTTATAATATTTGCAAATCAAATTTATAATATTTTTTTACAATAGTCAAATCTCTTTACATTTGTAATTTAACTTATGCATATTCCTACTTTTGCTTTATCTTTGGTTTATTCGAATAAATATATCTTTATTTTATTATACTCCAAAACATGTTATAAAACTGTTATGGTATAATTTGGGGTGTTACAATTATGCCACCAGAATTCAACTACCAAATAAAGAAAAAGGTGCGGATCACAACAACAAAATAATATCCGACGACCCATTATTGTTTAAAAGAGGAGCTGGATTTGATTATAAGGAGATGTGTACCGTAAGGTGAGCAAAGCAAGATTTTACAAGAATGCCGCACCATATGGAGGACATTTTGCAGGAGACAACACAACCAAAATTTCCATCAGATTTTATCGGGCCTACTATTTTTAAGGATTGTTTTCCGCTGGTGAAGTCAGGTGATCAATGCCAAGAATGGGAAACACGCAAAGGCATGAAATGCCCCGCAAGGTATCTCGGGTGGTACTATTTGATGTATGGGGAATGGATTTATGGGGCCTTTCCAGCCTTCATTTGAAATATAAACATACCCTAAATGTGGACTATGTATCAAATTGGTTTGAGGCGTGCCAGCCTTGTCCCAAGAATGATGCTAATTACGCTTGTAGATTTTTACAAAGAAATACTTCAAAGCAGATTGGGACACCTGCACTATAATCGTTGATGGAGGAAATACTTACAAATAAGTTGTTTGACAAACTCTGCGCATATGGTATCAAACACATTATGAGCTTCGCTTATCACCCTCAAACAAATGTGGGCAAGCCGAATTAATAGGGAGATAAAGAAAATTCTTGAAAAGACTGCAAGCTCCAGCATAAGAGATTGGTCTCTGAAGCTTGATGATGCACTTTGGGCATATGTAACGTTTTTAAACTCCATTGAACAGTCCCCATACAAAGCTGGTTTTGGAAAACCTTGTCACCTATCTCGAGAGCAGAATACAAAGCTATGTGGGTCATCAAGAAGTAAATTTGATTTCAAGGTCGGCTAAAGAAGAGAGGCTACTCCAGCTAAATGAATTGGAAGAGTTGATAATGAAGTCATGATAGTGCCATGGTCTACAAGGATAAAACAAAAATGGCATGATCAACGCACTTTGACAGGAATCTCATGCGTGAGATTAGGTCCCGTTATTCAACCCGCACTAAGACTCTTTCCAGAAAGCTTAAATCCTAAATGGAGTGGACCTACACTGTAGTATCAAGCACAGCTCTTAGCGTGGACACTAGAAACTGTGCAATCAAGAGGAATTAAAGTTAATGGTCAGAGATTAAAGCACTACCTTGGGAGAAAGCAATTGAAAGAATGACTCTTAGTTCTAAATGAGAGAATTTGAAGAAACAAAACTATGGGAGTAGCAAGTCCAGCTAAAGACTAAAAATTGAGCAGCTTTATGGAAGGCAGTCCATATCAGTTTGTTTTAAGTTTTTCTTGTTATTTTTTTTTTATGTTTAAATTTCTAATAGCTTAGTGTGATTTTATTCATTATTAATTGAAGAGTAGGTAAATATTTTTGTTAGTGTTGCAGGACAATGAAAATTGTGCAAAAGGGGGAGCATCAATAATCAAACTTCAAATCTGCATCAGAGACAAAAAGGGGCAGTATACTCTTCTTGATTTTATTTAAATTTTGTTTCCGACATGGCATGATCGGGTTTCAAATTTACTTTGTTCTGATGCTTAAATTTTGAATGTGATGCATAGTGGATGATTTTGTTGAATATTTGCATGATGAAGATGAATTGAGTTGTGTTTGCCTTGATTGGATTTGAATAAATTGAAATTGTTTTAAATTTGATTGTTCAGGGAAACCTGTGGTTCTTACGGTCGCAACATTAATCCAAAAGTCACAAATCCATGAATGCCTGGAATGGAAATACCACAAAGAAAGAAAGTCACAACAGTGAAAATGAGGTCACCAAAATAAAGAAGGGACGTAAAAGAACAAGTCGTGACATCAAATCCCATGTCATGATCATTACTGTGTCGCAACAAAAATCCTAGCGGCACTTAAAGTCCAAAACTCAATAAAGTAGGTTTTTAAACTTTTCATTTTGGGCGTCCCATTTAAAATAGGATTCCTTGAAAATAAAATAATCAATTAAAAGGCTTAAAAATTTAATTACGAGAAATAAATTGAGCCAAAAGTCTACTCCAATTTCAAAGTCAGTTCCAATTCATCTTAACCCTTCCAGATCTGCATCATTCATTAAGAACCTCTGAAATAAATTGTAATTAATGCAGAAATAGAAACCAATGTTTTGATTAAACGAATTGGTTTAGTCTGCTTAGTTTCAAAGGGAATAATTCGAGAGAATTTAATAATTCCAAGAAAAACGATCAAAATTCCCCACCAAATTCCCAAAACCTCTGTTGGAAATAGATAAGAAGCATAAATCCGAGAAACTTTATTTAATTCATTCATCGAAAATTTAAAGAAAAGAATAAAAAACCTAGTAGTTCCTAAAAGCAGATAAATCACTATAAAAGGATGGGAAAACAAAAGGAAGAATAAACAACGAGAATGAAGAGAAAGGAAAATGAGAGAAAAACCATTGGGCTCCAAGGCTGCAAACACAGAGTTCATGGAATGAATGGAGTCGGAAAACAAACCAATTACATTCACTATTCCATAAAACGCTGTGTAATCAAGAGAGTGGTCGATGGGAAGTGGAATTGGTTAAGGGTTACCAGAAACCCATCAACCAGAGAAGCTCCAAAGAAAAAGGAAGGAAGGGCCACAATTTGTTGAACGACCTTGTTAACATCCGAATCACTCTAGCGCGAGTTCAAGGTTTGGTGAACCAAATGAAGCAAGAGCTACAACCTTCAGAGGGAAGATATAGGATTTTAGATCAAGAAATAGAGAGTTTTTATCTAGTTTAGTTATAGTCTTATTTGTAAAGAAATCAGATTGTACAATATCGAAATGTTTTGATATTTGAATAAAATTCTTGTTGATTTACAAAGTAGTTGTTTTTGAGTTCACCAATTGAACATGACTTGAGAAATTTTGTGTTTGTGTAAATTCCTTGCCTAGCATGAAGATTTTGAATGCCTTTTCTGTACAATAAATCAAATAAACAATTATGTTCTCTCCCAAGAACAAAAATTGCAGGAAAATAAGGGATGCAAGATGAGTAACCTGAATTAGAGTCATAAACCTGCATGTTTAAATTCAGTTTAGACAGAAAATTGGAAAATGGTTATCGCTGATGGAACAAATAACTTGGTTGAAATAGTATAAATAGACAGTGAATAAGTACAAGTCTTGAAGAAATAATACACTTGGTCAACAAAACTCAAGAAACTTTGAAAGGAATTAGGAACATCTTCTAGGAAATTCAGGATTAAAAGTCCATAGTCCTAGAACTTGTTAGATTATTGATTGAGGTGAAATCTTAGGTAAAAACAACCAACAAGAAGTGATAGAGGCCATCATTGGCAGTTTGAGCTTTTCCAAGCCTACCCTCAATATATGCTAAGGCATATCCTTTAGTTCCATGATTTGAGCCAGACAAGCCTTATTTCTTCCAATAAGCTGACAGCGAAAACCTAAATTCCCCTTCCTTGCAATAATCCTGCGGCAAAAGAGCCCAGGTATCAGTTTCTAGTACGAAAAAGTCTTGTAAAGGAAGAAGCAAGTTTGGGGGAAAAATATTTCAAAATATTCTGAGTAGGAGGTGAAGAAGTAAAGAAAGCGAAATTAATGAAAAAAGGAATAAGTTTTATCTTGTGGCCTATTTCCCTTGAACAATAGCTCATTATGAGTGTTTTGCTTACCTAGTACCATATACCAAGTGGTATGGGGGTTGCTAGCCCAAAGTTCTCTAAGAAGTAATAGAAAGCTGAAGACAAAACAT
Source organism: Tetrastigma voinierianum (assembly GCA_016808115.1). Classification (NCBI taxonomy): domain Eukaryota; kingdom Viridiplantae; phylum Streptophyta; class Magnoliopsida; order Vitales; family Vitaceae; genus Tetrastigma; species Tetrastigma voinierianum. The sequence goes on from JAEQBH010002821.1 coordinate 9,390, forward strand.
TGCACTATTCCCGACCTTAGAAAAACGAAGCAAGGGACAGAACAAGGAAGCGGCTTTGAAAAAGTGCATATGGAAATTTAAAATTCCATAAAAGAATTCAAAAGATGAATCGGACCAAGATTGAGGAGAATCGCAAATACAAAGAAGTATTGGGGTGAAATTTGAAGTAACAAGTCTGAAGAAAAGGTGGAAACTAGGTGATTTGCAACTTAAATTTTCCCATTATCTACCAAATTACCTAAGCCCAACATTACAAGCTTGAAAGACCTCATTGATCTTGAAGGTTGAATTTACCTACATTAGTGGAGATCAATATGAAAAACAAGCCTATGAGACTTTGACAAGCAGTCGAAACTCCCGGAAGATTAACTAAATTCAACATGAAGATGAAAAGGATGAAGTCACACTTTTACCACAATTCAAGACTTGTTGAATAAACTGTTTAGATACATTATTTCATCAAGAAATTTGTGATAGAAGTGTACCATTTCTGATTCTTGAATAGAAATTGAAATTTAAAATGATGTTGGTATCTCCTATTTCAAGTTAGAAGGTGGACTGAGAAGAACTGTGGTATGAATCAGAAAAATGTCGTTAAAAATTTTAAGCTTATTTGTTTGAGGACAAACATTTCTTTCTTTTCTTTGCTTGGGGACAAGCAAAATTTTAAATTTAGAATTTGATGAGTCAGAAATATCTGATTTTAATCCATTTTTACTGAGCATATTACAAGATAAATGTCGATTTTTTTATGCAAGGGGTGGATATTTATTCAAATTTAATTTTGCGGGAAAATCTGAAACAAAGAAAATCGGCCAAAACCCCGGAAGATACCGGCATATGACGAAGCGGAAATTAAATGGCTGAAAATCGAGTTGCGGCGAGCAAATTGTTAGGTTAAACTCCAGGTTATGACATTAGCAAGACCAGCCTTGATGAAGAAATAGAAGAGTTAATCAAACGAAGTCGTAACTAGAAGTGAGGCCTGCGACTAGGATTATCATAGCAGCGCTATTAGTAAATTCGTGACACCACTCGATATGCGGCGACGCCAATTCGAACATAAGCGAGGTGCGGCTTGCCTCTACGATGTCCACGACATGAATTCATCAATACAACAACAAAAGAAGTCCCTGCAAAGAAAACGAAATTGCGACTAGTTTTAAATGAAAGGTTCCATTTGAGGTCGCGACATATAGTTGAGGTCACGACATAAGAACAGGAACTGGAGTCTCAACAAGGAAACTGAAGTTTCGACCATCTATTAATCAAGGACCAAAAAAGCGATGTGACCGCTCATTTAGGTGAGCTGGCGAAGGCTGGGCGAGTAATCAAGGCCGCCAACTACTTTCGACGATTGGGACTACAAGCGGCGAGCAAAGAGTAACACGTAAGTTTGCGACATAAGCTTGGTCGTGACACGGATAGAGGTTGAAGAAGGAAATGGGTTTGCAACGAGAACTAAGTTTAAACCCGAATAAAGAAATGCGGCCAAAGTCGTGACATCACATTGAAATTCGCAACATAAAGTGAAACCTATGGCGGAAGACCACCAACACAATCATGACCGGGAAAAGTCACAACATGAAGTCATCTACCAAGCGAAGGTGGTCACGGCACAATATTGGTCGTGACTCGGAAGCCGAGAAGAAAGACAATGATGTCGCGACATGAAGCGTAATTCGCGACGCAAATTGAAACGATGACGAATACGATTCGCGACTACCAGCGAGGTGTGACCATTGATCAAGCATGATGCAAGAAATCCGGTTCTGATAGAAGCAGCAAAATTAAGCGTGGCCCCGGAACAAACAAAGAAAATTCGTAACCAGCGACAGCATCAGCGAGGTGACATAAGGCGATGTTGGGGCTTTATTTTGGGATTTCCACCTGGAGCTTTTTGGGATTTTGGCCCAATTTCTTTTGACCGGTATAAATGAAGCGAGTATTAGAATAGTAAAGTAGTTTCGTCTTACTGATAAAGAGGAAAGGAGAGGAACTCGGTGTATAGTTTAGAGTAGATTTTCATTTTTTTATTTCTTTTTATCTTTAATTTATTTTACGGATTTGGATGCGGTATGCGAAACAAGTGGGCGATGTTTTATTATGTTATTTTCTTCTTGAATTTACTTCCTGAAAATTTATGAACTCTAGACAAATTTCACAAAATTCAGTTTCTTCTCGATTTTGTTGCCTTATTCACAGGTGGTTATGCGTGATCAATTACTCCATTTCTTAATTCGCGTCACGATGTCGAACGCAACTCTGGCTACAGTTTGATTTACATTTGAATTCTGATCTTTCTATAAATTTGGAGAACTTATTTGGGTTAGTTTACTTAATTGATGTCGTTTTTGAATTGATAAGTTCCCGATAGTAGTACGAATACCGGTTGAGGAATATATCTTGCTCGATTTCACGCCCTGCAGCGTGACACGAGGCGAAGTTCACGGTGAGAGCATTCTTTTAAGGTATGCTCAACTACCATTGATGGCTGCGAATACGAGTTCATTTTGATACCCCATTCGCTCATAATTGAAGTTGGAGAGTGTTTAACAATATAAATGATCGGAGGTTCACCTTAATCTAAAGGAAGTTCCTAACCTCGTGTTGGCGAGATCTAATCAAGGGAAAGGATAAACCACTAGATCTGGAGGTTGAGCCATGGAATTAAGTGGTAGAAACTTTTGTGAAATCTGAGAGAATGCAAAAGATCTGTTGTCATCAAGAGATGGGTGTGAAGTATTGAGAAAGAAAAATGCCCAGATCTTGCAAGAGAGTTAGGAATACAGGTAGCTGTGAACTCAAAATCCAATGGACATTTCGGCCTTATGCATATCACAACACAATCCATGGCATAAATTACACAATTAGCCACCCAAACAGTCATGGACTGTAAATTTGGGTTCCATAATTTCAAACAATTTGGTCCTAAGTTTTGGGAGGCGATCGACGACCGTTAAAGGCTTTCAATCCAGCAAAGCATTATAAAACACTTAAATGAAGTGTAAAACCCAAGTAAGGATAAATCTCCTACCTCTGGAGTTGTGAAACTCCTTCAAATGAAACCCACTAAGTAGGCCTCACCGCGTATGCGATTTTATTCTTCTCAGAAAATTCATTGGTCAGGTGAAACCTAGAGAGAGTCTCTCTCTCATCTAAAATCACCATTTACTATTGTGCCCTAGTTTCTTTTCCACATTCACTGCATCTTTTAGTCTTCAAAAGGAAGAAGACCACTATGCATTATTTTGTCTTTTCTCATTTAAACAATTCCAAAAATACCATCTATGTCCCTAAGCTTGGATTTTGACATTTATGTATCTATTGTCAGTTTCCATCATCTCTCTACTCATGCAGCATGTATAACGTATGTACATGTTATAGGTATTTTACATTACATCGCAAAATTAGTTTCAGACACTCGATACTCGATGCCTCGAAAAATGTGCAAATTCCGACTATCTCGGAATTTGGCGAAATTCGACGTGCTAGCTAGATTTCACGAGACAATTCCAACGGTGAAATCCGTTTCGTCATCCAAGATCTAGAGAATAAATTTTGGATTTTTACCAAAAATACGATTTTGCCCTTTTTGAGAAAAATTGAATTTTCTCGGGTCTTACATTTTTTTGTTAAGATAAATCAAACTTTCACAATTTCATTTAAAGATTGTCAACTTTAGCCTTTCTAAACTTCTAATTTTTTGTCAAGAGTTGTTATATTATATATATATATATATATATATATATATGCTCTTTCTTATATATATATATATACACACACACACAAGTATAAATTAATTAATTAATTAATTTCCTTAATCTCTATTTTAGCTCTTATTCTTCAGAATTCAATTCAAAAAATCTTATATAAATCAATACAAATTATTAATCATTATCTTTATTACTTTTATTTAATTTTGTTTCATTCCTTTCTAGTATGTCCAAAATTCTATAGAATAATTGATAAATTCATTTTTTATTCATCACCCAAGTGTTCAAATTAAATGAAAAACCCACTGCAAGCCGTAACAATTAGTATCTCTCAAAAAGTCCAACATTTCTAAAAAAATTTCAATAACGCTCAAATAAAACTTCATGTTCCCACCAACTTATCTATCCAACCTTTATAAATTCTCCTTGTATGTTTAACAAAATATCTCCATCCTCCCCTTACCTTTAGGAAAGTTAACTAATCTGGCCAAACACGTAGAGTTGTACATAAATTTATAAATAAGGTCATATTTAAATATTACTTTCACAATAAATCAATACAAAAACACAGTATACTCAATCCCCTAATGTCATATTTTCTATTTTATATGGAATAATCAAATAATTGAATTAATTGTAGCAAATCCATATAATATAAATTTATTAAAATATAGATAAAAACACAATTAACATAAAAGAGAAAAAAAATCCCTTCATGATATACATTCCAAATTACTATATTTAATTTTCTAAAACTATAAAAAAATAAAAATGAAATATAAACATGATCTAAAAATATAAACGGAAACACTATTTTATATATATATATATATATATATATATATATATATATATATATATATATATATATATATATATATATTTAAACGGACAATTTTATTTTCTACTTTTTAAAAAAGAGTAGGACAAATAAAAAATAATTTACCAACTGAAAACAAAAGACAGAGAAAATTTTCAGAAAAACAATTCTTCTTTTCCATTTTAAACATGAAAACTAGAACAATTAAAAATCAAAAAGTTAAAAAGGAAAACCTTTAAAATAGACGAAATCTCTTAAAGAAAACTTCAAAGATTATCTCTTTCATCTAATTCAAGTGAAGCAAAAAGAAGATTCAATATTTTATCAAAAACAAAAATAAGAAGATTCAATAAAAGATTTTCCAACACTTACCTTGTGACACCCCAATCGAGTGCAGACCTGTCAACCGCGGAATACTCGTGAATGTCCCGGGTGACCGGGCATTTTTCACGAATTAGAGCGAAGTCTCCTTTGTGCGGGAGCTCTACCCCGAATACAAACAGGCATATACACATTTAAGCGATTACAATATATCAATATATCCAATCACACATGAATGATACGATACTTGGGCCCAGCGATACTCATAATACATACTAACTATGAATCCAGCTTCTATATACCAAATAGTTACAAAGAGTTACAATATTTTCACTCTTATACAATACATGTATATTAAAATTAGACATTTCAATACATGTATATATCGTCAGCAATACCAGCCATTTCTTACAATCCTCAATCCCTAGGACGTAGTCCCTCGCACACTCGATTGCACAGTAAAATAATATCCTCGACGGGGTGAGCTAATGCTTTCCCGATAGTGGGAGAAATCATACTAAGTGGGAGTACACTCTCTTTAGTGCGATTGCAATGTTCAAAATAAACATACATTCAAGCAAGTCGCAGTCCTCTTGAATGTCTACATGACCAACTCGGATCAGGAGTCCTCACCGACTCTCTCACACTCGCCTAAGCCTCGTATGAGAATTATTGTTTTGTTAGTGGACAACCCTCCGATGTATATATATATATATATATATATATATATCAATTGGGCGACTCCGACGATTGATATATTATTTGTGGACTACCCTCCGATGTATATCAATTGGGCCGTCTCAGACGATTGATATTTTAATTTGGGTACCCTCCAGATAGTGCGTTTTGAAATGGCCGCCAGAAACGGGTTTTTCTCTAGACTCATCTCATGCGCTCACTCTTATAGTCTAGGGTGTTAGTGCATATGGAATGCATGTATGCCAATTCCAATACAGTCTAATTCGCATGTAAGTATATAAACGTGCGTATATTTACAAAAGGGTCAATTCACACAATCATGTTATGTAAATTCTCATTTTCATACATCCAAAATTAGCTCACTTTGGCTAATGATCAAACACGAGCAATTCAACTTGAATCACTCGATCAAACACATTAATTCACAAAAATATATATTGAGAACTCTTTGTTTAAGGAATAGTGAAACCCTTGATTTACTATTCCCGAAAAATCTAAATCATGTGGTTCACTAGTGAACCCTGACAATTCTGACCATTCAGGCCTCTTTCACATCAGGCATGATTTACCAACCAAACGGCCCTAAAAGGCTCACGGGCTGCACCTTGCTCCAAAAAAATTGAATCGGTCGGTCCCATGTTTTGGGACCGATCAAACGGCCGTTTAAGGCCTCATACCAACCAAAACATTGAAAAACACTTAAATAAAGTGTAAAACCCAAGTAGGGAGAAAACCCTACCTCTCGGAGTTTGAAACTCCCTGTCCGTACCCGGCCCTCTCAGTCGGCGACTTTCCTTCTTGTCCGAAGGCTACGCGAAGTGGTCGGATCCACGTATTTCTAGAGAGAAGGAAGACTCTCTCGCTAAAAATGGTGGGTGACTACTTGATCTATTTTTATTCGATTCCCATTTTTTGCTTATTCTAGTTGGAGAAGAAGAGTCGCATTTACAATTTTGTGCTCTTGTGACTTAATCAGGCACTTAAAAATGACCATTTTGTCCCTTAACTCGGTTTGTCATTCGGCTTTCTTACCGGCCGTCGGGCGTTTCATTGTTTCTCTACTCCTTACCACTCATGGCACATGAGTACGTGTTATATGTGACTTTAGTCTCATCCAGCGTCGTTCTGACTTTTCGAACGCGATCTTGCGCCGAAAAGCGTGTAAATTCCCTTGTCACCGAATTCGACGAATTTTGCACCTTTGCTTCGTTGTGACGATTTATGGTGAAGTACGTTTCATCATCCGAGATCTAGAGAATAAATTTCGGATTTTTTAACCGAAATAACAATTTTGTAACCAAAATTACGATTTTGTCATTTTTCCAGAAATTGGAATTTCTCGGGTCTTACATACCTTTCTCTTCGCTTGAAAGTATTCAAGCTCTATTGTGTTTGAAGTTCCAAAAATACAATGGAAAGGGAAGGCAGAATCAAGAGAGGGAAATGAAATGGATGGGAGTAGCGGAAGGACATGTTTGGAAGAATGAAGCATTTTGGTGGTGAGGGTTTCAATAGTAATTAATGCAGTGGATTGAGTAGGGAGATTGTGAACACATTAATGATGAAAAGGCCACAACTGATAGCTTCCCTCAAAAACTATGATGACTTTATTTTTTATTTTTTTTTAATCACGTAGAAGGATTCTCTCATTTCCTATTTTCTATCTCACGGGCTACTATCATTTTGGGTCCTATCATCTTGACTAGCAGGCTCCTTTGGGTCCTATCATCTTGACTACGGGCTTGTGAACCACAATTCTGATTTCATGAGCAGTAATTCCATTTCGATCGATTAGGTATTTAATTGGAAGCAGTCAAATGAATAGTAATTTTGAAAAACAAGCCGGAGAATTTAAAGAATCATTCTAATAATGTATTGAGTCAGAAAATTGAAATAGATTAAAACGAAATTATGTTAAGGGGTGAAAATGCAATTTTTCTAAAAAATGGCAAAACGGTAATTTGCCATAGAAAAATCTTAAATTGTTGTAGATCTCGGATGATGGCTAGCTTGGAACACCGCGTTAATTTGTCTCGCGAAATCCTAGTTACCTAATCAATTTCGTTGTATTCGAGACGGTCGGGATTTTCCACTTGAGAAATTGAAGACGACGTGTGATGGACCCAAAACGAAATTTTAGAAAAATCCGTATCAAATATTTAAAGAATTTCGAACTAAGATAGATGGCGAAAGCAAGGCGAAATAAATTGTTTAGGAAGCGCGAGGACTTGAATAAGTGTGACGGGTGGCGCGGCGTGGGCTCACGATGTCCACACTATAAATATCCTAAAAAATATCTAATGCTCTCATTTGGTCACCGAATTTGCTTAGTAAGAGAGAGAGAGTGAGAGAAGAGAGAGAAAGACGTCTTCTCTCTTCGATTCTGAGATTTCGTCGGTCGGATCGTTAGGTTGAGAATTAAAGCCGATCTGCCTTGGCCAGGGTCTGGCATTGGCTTAGAAAGCCCAGAAAGGCGGTGTCTGGGAGAAAACAAACCATTTGAGGTAGGGTTTTTCTCCCTCACATGGTTAATTTACAAGGGCACAAGGGGTGTGTGTCAAAGGAGATGATGTCCGGTTTTTCGACCCTATGACGTATTTTGGGCGCCAGCGACCATCACTCATCAGTGAGTGATTCGAATTTCTAATTAAGCTAGACTGATCGGAGAACATTTCACCTTGAAATGGAATTATCCAAATTCGACCATTTGGACTCACAAATGCATTCAAAGTGGAGTTATGTTCAGGCAGTTTTTCTATTCTATTTTTACGACTCCATGATTGTATTTTGGCCATAACTTGGCCATCACTCATCCGAATTGAGTGATTCAAATTGATATGTAAACTAGACTGATAGGAGAACATTGCACCTTGAAATAGGTCTATCCAAATTCCGATCCATGGGGACTCAAAAAAACATTCCAAATGGAGTTATGTTCAGGCAGTTTTTATGTTTTGTTTTTACGACTCCATGACTGTATTTTGGCCATAACTTTGCCATCACTCATCCGAATTGAGTGATTCAAATTGCTAAGTAAACTAGACTGATAGGAGAACAATCCTCATTGAAATAGGTCAATCCAAATTCCGACCCATTGGGACTCAAAAATTCATTCAAAGTGCACCAGCACACTAATTCCCGGGGGGACACAATGGTCATGGCCTCCAATTTCGGAAGGCCATAACTTCTTTGTCCGAACTCCGTTTTGAGTGTTCTTGGACTCTATGAAAAGCCCATTGAGTCAAGATTCTAACCATATTCCTGTAGAGGACAGTGGATGAAAAGAACCTGACTGAAAATTTATGGTTGCACCAAGTGTCAGGTTGGCAGTTCCAATTCGATATGAATAGCCGAGGTTTAGCATGACATTTCATAGTATTTTGTGGCTATTAATATGGGTGTCATTTCATGAGTTAGCATAAAATCATGAGAACAAAAGAGGTTGAGTTCAGTTGATTTTAATCAATTGGAAGTGATTAAATGCTTAAGGGTTGCTGGAAAGTATAGTATAGTTAATGGTTTAATTGAACAAGATTAAGGTATGGATGTTAATGGATTTTATGAATAATGTGACTTGTAGGAGGAAAGTGATTAAGGACAAGGGTGGAGGTGGAAAGTTTTTAAAGGAGGAAAAAGGGCTTAAATAACAAAGGTGAGGGAAAATGTAAATGTTTATGAATATATATATATATATGTATTAATGTTTACTAATGTATATGTTTTCATATCTATGCTATAAATGTTCAAATGAAAAAAAAAATTGTGGTTTTCTTGACTTTAAATTATGTTAGAAAATATGAAATGAGCCATGGTTCCTATATTAAATGAAATGTTTATATGAATGTATATTTATATATACATGTTTATATAAAAAATGTTTGAATCCATGGTTGCCACATGTTACAGATAAAATTTAAAGGAAAGTCGGCTAAAGTACTTTACGGCGTGCATGTTGTAAGGAAGGTTAGGATTTTTATAGAGGGAAGGAAGAGTGATGCATATTTCCATACGCGTGTAAATCACGAAAAAGTTTACCAACACATAATGTGATTTATTCCATAGTGCAATGGTATTTAAAGAATTTTGATTTATCTGGAGAGTTCCTTTTGGGTCATCGGTGATCGTAAAATGCAAACCTCAGTAGGTTCTTTTATGGGCCAGCGGTGGTTAACGGTATGACCACGATTTCTCGGAGGGAGTTCCTTTTGGGCCATCGGTGATCATTAAAATTTGTTTCCTCGGAGGTTGCTTTCTGGGCCAGCGGTGGTTAGCGGTATCGCGGGTTCCATTGGATATGGCCAGTTCAAAAGGAAAGAAAGTATATTTAATATATGTTGATACAATTGTTTTACACATTGTATTTGATCTATATGGAAAAGCCAAAGCAAATGTTTATGGAAAGGATATATTTATGCGAATTGTTTTACATTATTATTTTAATTATAGGAAAAAGAAAAGTAAAGTAAATGTTTATAGAAATGAGGTCTCTATACAATTGTTTTACAATTTGTATTTGAATAGAAAGGAAAAGAATGCAAAGTAAATGTTTATGGAAATGAGATATCTATAAAATTGTTTTACACATAGTATTTGAACTATATCTGGAAATATTATTTTTCTATGAACTGTACTCTCATTGAGCTCCTTTAGCTCACCCTTTTTCCAAATGCATAAGTGTTTTCGGGGCGGGGCCCGATGTGCGGTTCGAGCATCCTCAGGACTGATGACACTCGCCTCACGTGGCGTGACCACTTTGACAATGTGGGTTTGTTGTAAATAACTACTTTATTACCTTTATTTTTGTAATGTATATAAGTTTTAAAGATTGTTTTATATATCACATGGTGTTTAAATGATTTTAAAGTTTGATTTGAAATTGGTTGTAGTAGGACTTGATGTACATTGTTGGATGTGGAGTAAATTATATTGTTTATTACGGTGTTGTAAATTGGGACATGTCAGAAAACGAGAGAAACTACGCAATTTTATAAAGGGTTTAATGTTTAAAAATAAATAATTGTCCCACCATGTTTCATAAGGAATTTAATGGAAGCGTAACTTTATAAATGAGTTTGCTCCACGGATTCACTTTAAAAAGGTTTTAAAGTAGTTTTTTTTTCAAATCAGAGTAGAAGTGCGGGAGGGTCCCAGAGTTAGGAGAAAGGAAGGCAGGGTTGGGTCCTTCAAGGCTCCTTTCAATATATATATATATATATATATATATATATATAAAACTTCACAATTTTCATTTAGAAAAAAATTTATCTTTTCCTCCATAGACTTTTGACAATAGTACAACTATATTTGTAAAACTCGAAAAACTTAGTAATTTTTAGTAAAATCATAATAATAATAATAATTATTATTATTATTATTAGAATAGTCGGGAAAAGAGACTAAAATATTTTAGGATCTCGGATAATGAGAATGGACTGCTGGCAGTTGGATTCAATCGTACAGTAAGTGGCTTTAGAAAAAGTTTCGTCGAATTAAGCTTGTTCGGAATATTTTTACGATTTTCTGGATGATAAGTTATCAGTGACTTCAGAGATGAGATTTTTATCAAAATCTTGGAAGTCAGGAAATGACTTGAGCTAAGTTTATTTAAAATAAATTGAAATGAAAATAAAATTATTTGAATAGAAATGGGCCAGAACAGGAAGATGAATATATATATATGGAAGCTGATGTGGTATGTATCACGAACTTAAAAAAAAACAAAAACAGAGAAAGGAAAGAAGAAAAATTAGAAATAAAGTTAGAAAAGAATGAGACAGAGGAGAAGCTTGGAAGAAAGGATTTCTCCTTTAAAAAAAACATTTTATAAAATAATTGTTTTTTTTTTGAAAAGAATTCTAAAAATATCAATACCATATTTAGTGATCAAAATTTTTTATGAGAAATACAAAAAATAAAATAAAAAAAATTTAAGAGAAATACAAAAAAAAATCAAAAACCCGAAAAAATTAGTAATTTTCAGGTTTAATAGTAAAATAATAAATAATAATAATAATAATAATAATAATAATAATAATAATAACAATAATAATTATCAGAATAATTCAGGAAAGCCTAAAATTTTTTCTAGATCTCAGATGACGAAATGGACTGCGTCGTTGGATTCATATCGTGAAATCCAGTGACCCAGAAAAGTTTCATCGAATTACGAGACGATCGAATATTTTACGATTTTACGGATAATAGGAAATCGTCGATTGGCTCAGAATGAATTTTTATCAAAAATCTTGAAAGTCAGAAATGACTTGAAGCCCCAGGATTCATTTAAAATAAATTGAATTGAAAATATATTGCTGGGAAAGAAACAAAGCTCCGAATGAAGATGGATATATATGGCGTAATGTAGGCTATCCAAACTTTAAAAAAAGACAGAAAAACAAAAAAAAAAAAGAGAAAGGAAGGAAGAAAAGTCAAATAAATGTTAGAAAAGAGAGAATCAGACAGAGGGAGAGAGACACAGAGAGAGAAAATGATTTCTCCTTTAAAAGAACATTTTATAAAATAGTGTTTTTCTCAAAAAGAATTCTAAAAATATCAATACCATATTTAGCTATAAAATTTTTTTAGTAGAAATACAAAAAAAAATCAAAATTTAAGAGAAATACAAAATAAAAACCCGAAAAATTAATAATTTTCGGGTTTAATAGTAAAATAATAATAATATAATAATAACAATAATAATTATCAAAATAATTCAAGAAATCCTTAAAAAATTTATAGATCTCAGATGATGAAATGGAATGCGTCGTTAGATTCATCTCGTGAAATCCAATGACCAAAAATTTTGTCGAATTCTGAGACAATCGGAATATTTTATGGATGATAGAGTGAAATTGATGGCTGATTTTTATCAATCTTGGGTCGAAACAAACTTGTATTTAAGTTCATTTAAAATAAATTGAATTGAAAATAAATAAATTGTTTTGGGACAGAAACGGACTCGAATGAGAGATGGATATATGGCACAATGTGAGCTATGTATCCAAACTTAAAAAAAAAAAACAAAAAACAAAAAAGAAAGGAAAAGGAAGAAAAGTCTCAAATAAATGTTAGAAATAGAAAGTAAGAGACAGAGGAGAAGAAACGGAGAGAGAAAATGATTTCTCCTTTAAAAAAACATTATATAAAATAATTGTTTTTTCTCAAAAGAATTCTAAAAATATCAATACCATATTTAGCTATCAAAATTTTTTATGAAATACAAAAAAAAAAAGATAAGGAAAATAGGATGAAGAGAAAAGAAAAAGAAAAATAAAGACAGTTAAAGTTGATAAATTTTTATCTATTACTTTAAAACTAGTTTATTTATCTGAACGTATTAATAAAATGATGAAATAATTTAAAAATATATCATTTTCTAGCACATTATTATATTTTATTTTCTTTACAATCGACATAATTAAATATAGAAAATTATTTTAAAATCTTGTCATTTTAAGAATAAAAAGTGATGTCTTCTTGAGATACGGTTAAAGTGATAAAAGGGTGTGAGATACCGTATTAAATGATCGACTCTTCTAATAGCTCAATCTTGTATGATTAAAGTCATGGGCTCCTCTCAACCTAATAGATGTGTTTTAAAGTCGTGAAGGCCCTTTGGGTTCAAAGATGAAAATATCTATATGATTAGATTGAGTCATTACAAATGGTATTAGAGCCTGGTTAAGGCTTAACTGTGTGGGTTGAAAATGAATAAAATGATGTGGTGGGCCCTAGCAGATGGTATTTCACGTAAGGTGTGTGCCCTAACGTAGTCAAGGAAATCTTGGTTTGAGGGGAGGATTGTTGGGTGCCCGAAGTTTCATAATGTCCCACATCGGTTAGAAATTGAAAGGCTTATAAGTTTATAAGTATAGATAACATCCAATTTATATGAAGCTTTTTGGGAGAGAAGCTCAAAAACAAAACCATAAGGACTTAGACCCAAAGTGGATATATCATACCAATATGGATAGAGGATGAGTTCATGAGGTTTACGATAAGTGATATCGAGGATCCGATTAGATGTTAGAATCCGCGGTGACTCTGACTCTTCCGTGCGCGGTATGGTATTATACATTGAGGGTGTGAAGCTATGATATGCGCAGGTATGAGGCCGAATACATATGAGAAAAGGTGTGAAGCTATGATATTCATATTGAATCAAAATCCTACAAGCTTTAACTTTTAAAAGAGTTGATCATTTATTTATAAATGTAAAAAAAATAAAAATAAACATTATCTTGGTTTTTATTTATTTATTTATCTACATGAAATAAAAAAAAAAAATTTAACTATGTTTTGAATCTTAGGATTTAAAAAAATTAAAATAGAAAATGGTCATGACAAAAGAATTATATTGAATCCATATCAACAAACTTCACAAAGTTAAATAATAAGGGGCCGTATTATTCTGACGGAGACATCGTTTAAAATTTTTAAAATAAAAAAAAACCTCACAATGACTAAGCCAGATTTTGCATTGGAAAAGACACTCCAACACACCCACCAAACGACACATCCACCATACACCTATTCTACACCTAGCAATATAGCTCCCAACCTCTCCATGCCCACTAGCTTTTTGAAAAAACTGACAACCACTTTCATACTTTCATCTTCTTTACTACCCTTGTTATAAGACCCGAGAAAATTCCAATTTTCGGAAAAAGGGTAAAATCGTAATTTCGATAAAATTCCAAAATTTTTCTAGATCTCGGATGACAAAACGGACTTCACCATTGGAATCGTCTCGCGAAATCTAGCTTCTTTCACGTCCGAATTCGTCGAATTCGAGGCAGTCGGGAATTACACTTTTGAGGCGTCAGTATCGGTCTTTGTAAAGCGACGTGATGTGACGAGTCACATAACATGTCGCATGTGACACATGTTACGAGATTAGAGAGATGATGGAAATGGACGGCCGAGATAGTGCCAAGTGTCAAAAATCCAAGAGAAGGGACATGGATGACATTATTTGAATTGTTAATGAGTATGAAGACAAAATAGCCAATAGTGATCATCTTTTCCCTTTATTTGAGAGCCAAAAATGTGAAGGAGGGGGAAAATTTACAGAAGCTTAGGTTTTGATATTTTTAGTGACACACCCCACCTACCAGCGAGCGGGTGTACCCGGCCACTGCGAAATCCCGGCCGTTACCTCTAATGACTAGAAATTCACAGTGAAGCGGCCGTATTGCTTACTTTAAACCTTGTATAAATTTTTCTTTTATTTTTCTAATTTGAGATTTTGTAAAACTCTTAGCGTGGTAAAACCTCGCGACATGGCGGTTGCACTCTGGGATATTCAAATCTGTAATACACACTTTACACTTTATCAAATATGACATATGACAATGCATTCTCACAAAACTACACTATGTACATACATATGTTCCAAAATACAAATTCAAAGTGTTTCCTTACAAAAAATAATATAAATTACAGCCTTTTCATCTTCGAGGAGAATCCCTGTCGGCGTCGAAGTGCTGTACACGGAAAATAGTTTTTAAAACACAAAATAATGAAGCTAAACGAGCTCGGTGAGTGTATCTTATAAAATGTTTTGCTTTTCCAGGAAAACATCTCGAGCGTAAGACTTTTCTTTTCTGATATTTTAAGAAGCTGGCACTTCTTTGCTTTTCTTGCTTTAAAAGTTTCTAAAAATTTCTGTACTTGCTTGCTTTTGTACTTGCTTGGTTTTAAAAGTTTATAACACTTTTAATACTAGCTTGCTTACTTTGCTTTGCTTTTCTTTAAAAGGCATAAAACTTTATTGTAACTGGCGAGGATTTATAAAACTTCTCAAAATTTCTCTTGCTTGCTTGCTTTATCTTTCTTGAAAAGTTTCTTAAAACTTTTCACAAACCTTTGCTTTAAAGTTTCTGGCTTTGCCACTTGAACTGGGCTCAGTTTACTTAAAATCTCTGAGACTGAGCTCAACGATCATTTGAAATCAAAACGGGACTGTGCTCAACCGTTTCTTTCAAATCTGCGGGGCTTTGGGTGACCGTGCATCAAATCTCACGGAGCTGTGCTCGGCCCAGATGCGCGATGGTTGATTTTCAAAAGCGTATGATCGTAACTTATAAATCATCAACCACTGGAGGTCTATACTTGCTTGTTATACCCTAGTGAACACGGGAGCCTGGGCATTGACCGTGCGATGGAAGGACCTGTGTCCGCATCACCTTTTTCCGGTAAATATGGTGGAATTGACCTTGTGTCTCCATCACCATAATTTAGTTAGAGCTCGCCAACCTTATATCTCTCGCAGCAGGTGCCACGGTCTCCTTTAAATGCATGATGTATGACCTAAGTTGCCAGACCAGGCCAAAGACCACAATGCATGTATGATATCCTAACTCCACCGTGCACGTACGAAATACCTCTGATCGGTTTGCTTACTTAGAACTAGGGATTTTAGTTAGGCCTGTTTTCGCAAATATTCTCTTTGCTTGCTTGCTCTTTGAAATATGGTTTTACAATTTAAAACCATTGCTTGCTTGCTTGAAACATGGTTTAATAATTCAAAACCATTTTGCTTACTTGCTTGCTTGCTTGAAAAATTGTTTAATAATTCAAAACTATTTGCTTGCTTTTCAATTATGGTTTAATAATTCAAAATCATTTGCTTGCTTTTCAATTATGGTTTAAATCAAAACCATTTAAACACCAATGTAAAACAGTTTATAATAATAATACACTAGTATTTGGAAAATGAGTTTAGAACACTCACCTTTTCTGCTTACTAAACTTGAGCACAGTTCCACAATTTTCCCCGCCTTTGCCTTTAGCCTACACACTCAAACGAATACGACGACATATTAATCGCCTCATTATAGCATTATAAACTTAACGTACTTCCTGGCATAATCACCTCCACTTGAATATCGCCCAGGCGGCGAGGGCTGTGTTTTTAAATTAGGGTTCTAAATCTTATTTGAACCTCTCTTAATCATTTAGTAAAGTTTCTAAACTATCGATGTACGAATTTGGGCTTAATTATACAAAAACTACACAATCTGGGCATTTTGGGCACACTTGTACCGGTACACCTTGGACTGTGCACCGGTCGGGTTACGTGCTGTTGGCTTGTGCGGTGCGGGTTGGACGTCTTTATTACAAGTTGGCCTACGGTGGCTGCTCTTAGGGTATAGCCTTGTACACATCTTGGTACACCCTCGGAAATTTGCCCAGAATTGCTCATTTTTGTCACTTTTGAT
Source organism: Tetrastigma voinierianum (assembly GCA_016808115.1). Taxonomy (NCBI): domain Eukaryota; kingdom Viridiplantae; phylum Streptophyta; class Magnoliopsida; order Vitales; family Vitaceae; genus Tetrastigma; species Tetrastigma voinierianum. The sequence continues at coordinate 26,168 of JAEQBH010002821.1, forward strand.
ACCAATTCTCTTCATATAACTTCCCCATACCTTAATACCTCAAGAACCAACATGGAATTCATCTAAAACAACTTCATAACACTTGAATTGGTGATTTGGAACTCATACCACAAAACCCTAGGTAAAAATCCTATGAATTCACCCAAAGGTCCACCAATTCTTCTAAAAACCATATAATTATGATGATTCCATGTTTATTTTCTACCAATTGAGGTTTTACCCACATAACCTCAACAAAAATCTAGGGTTTGGGTGACCTCTTCCAAAACCCTAGACAAAGGACCAACTATTCTCCATGGAATTTCATACCAAAAACCTTAGACATCAAAATATACTTGATTCCATACCTGATATTGGACGTCTCCTTCTTCTTCCTCCTCTTCTTCCTCTTCTTTTCTCTATTCTCCTCTCTTCTCCATGGTTGCCCTAACCAAATTAGACCAAAAATATGATTTTGGTTTGTCTCATGGCTATTTATAGCTTCAAAATTCTCAAATTTGCAAGTTGGTCCTTAATTCTATAAAATTTGCAAGACAACTCTTGTTATTTCTATTTTTGGCATCTCATCTTCTCAAATTATGGTTTTCATATCATTTTTGGAAATTACCATTTAACCCTTGTTTTATTACAACATTCCGGGTTCCATAATTTATCACTTCCCAATTTAGTCTCCAAAATACTACAATGTGACACTTGGTACTCTTATACACCCCTACAGTATCATGTACTGTACACTCTCTCAAGACGGGGTGTTACATTTAGAGAGAGAGGGAGTGGCTTCTCTCTAAGATCCCGGGCGATCGGACCGTCGAATTTCTTCGGAGCAAGAAGGAAAGTTGCTCTACGAGGCGAGGACTACGCATGGGCACCAGTTTTAGGGAGTTTCGACAAACTCGATGAGGTAGGGGTTTTATCCTACTTGAGTTTCACTTTGTTTAAGTGTTTTGTTGATGGTTGAGTTGAATTGAGGCCGTGAGGGGCCGTTTGATCGGTCCCAAAACTTGGGACTGAATTGTTGGAATTTTTGGAGCTCGTTTGGACAGTCCACGGACTGTTTGGGCTGCTTGTGTTGTGATTTATGCATTAAATCATGTTTTGGTGTGTATGAGGCCGGAAATGGCCATGGATTTCGGGTTCACAAAGTGGAACCGATGTTGGGTGTTTGGCCGTGAACAGTAACCCAAGGGTTTCACTGTTCACGTGAATAGTATTCACGAAATATTTTTGTGAGAAAATGTGTTTGGTTGAGTAATTCAAATTAAATTGCTCGTGTTTGTTAATTAGCCCATGTGAGCTAATTTTTGGTGTAATGGATTGAGAATTAATATAACATGTTGTTGTGATTTAAAATTATGTCAATATATGCATGATGATGTATTGGCATGTGTTGTATAAATTGTGTTGAAATGGCATAATGCATTTCATGCCTTTAGGGTAACTAGAAATTAGGTGTGTGTGCATGACATGAAAGAAAAATAAAAACGAACATGGTTGCGAAAGGAATTTCACTGGATGATTTTCCGGAGAATGGTATTGGGAGATGGTCCAACAATTACACGTCAGAGGAGCCCATGTAATTTTTTGGAAGATTCTCCAACACATTCGCCTCGGAGGGTAGTCCCATATTTTTACTGAAGCTCGGTAGTGTATTTTCGAGAACAAGAAGTTTTGTTTTGAAAATGATGTTTTCTCATACATGGCCTAGGCAAGTGTGAGGGAGTCGGTGAGGACTCGGGACATGATTGGTCATTTAGACATTGAAGTAGGATCACAAATTTACTTGAGTGTGTGTTTACATTGGATCATTGCATATGCACTTAGGTGGGGAGTAACCCATTTAGGGTGATTCCACTACTGGGCGATCACCTTGTCGAGGGAATATTATTTCAGGTATAGGGAGCGTTCGAGGAGATGACTCAGTTTAGAGGCTGATTTTGAAGAAAGCTGGGTTGTGGCTTTGATGTTTTGGGATAATATGTATTAGAATTATAAATTTTAATATGTATTAGTATAAAGAGTAATGTATAACTCTTGAACCATGTAATATAATTGGTTGAATGCATTTGGATGAGTATTGGTTTATGGGCCCAAGAGGCCATTTTTACTCAGGTATGGGTCTCGAGATACGAGACGTATAGATTTCCGCGGGTTGACGGGTAGTCAACGGACACCCCGGGTTTGGGGCGTCACACTTGTACTATAAACTCTACAGTTGGCCCCACACGTAAGTCTATAACTAGCACATGGTTTGATAAAACCAAGCTAAGCTTGGAAAAGTGACAAAATTGTTGATAAGGAATTTACTCAAATTTTGCATATCCGTTATTGATCATCCAAAGTGGTATAAATATAAATAGAAAATTGAGAACGTGCAGCATGGAATAACTTATAGATAAAGATGAGATAAAATAAAGATAAATGATAAATAAAAATATAAAATAAAGTACGTTAACTCAAGGTTGTAACCAAGTCCACAGTTACTTGTGAGGTGCTTGATTCATTTCGTTAAAAGCTCGTTCGAACTCGTTTATTAAGTTAAATGAGCCGAACCCGAAAATTATTTTGAAATATAGATTAAATGGCCAAGAAACGAACAATGCCAGGCTTCATTTCGTCGGCTGCGTGTGAGACTCGTGAATAGGCTCATTGAGCAAGCTCGTTAACCGGCTCGTGGAACATGGAAGACGATGCCTTAGAATTTTCTAAATGAACATGATGAATATTTTAACTCTTGTTCAATCCGATTAATTAAACTTTTATTGTCTTATCTTTTTAATTTAATTGTATGTCGGCTATTTTATATAAACATTTTCTTTAAATAGGGTTGTAACCAAGCCGAGCTACTCGTGAGCTGTTCGGCGTTCGACTCGTTAGAAGCTCGCTCGAACTCATTTATTAAGTTAAACGTGCCGAGCCCGAACATCATTTTGAGGCTCGTTAGTTAAACGAGCTGAGCCGAACACCCTCAAACTCGGCTTGTCAGCTCGTAAACAAGGTCATGAATAGACTCGAGCCTACTCCTTTAAAGGCCCAGGCAAGCGAGTGCGCTGTGCTCACTCGACTCGGCAGATTTGCACTAAATCTTTCACGTCTCCAACCCTCCACTAACTCCTTCCTCAACTCTCTACTTAACCACATCCTCTCTCATAACCACATCCACATTCATCATAGGATGGTTGAAATAGAAAGTCTCATCATAGATCACCATAAATAATAGTAAGTAACTTTTCTACATTCAACATCATATTTACTAGATGTCAAGAAAAAAACCCTTTAATGTTAAGATTATTCTTAATACATTGTGAATTTTTTTAATCCTAGTCTTTTAATAACATATTTTCTATATATTCATTTAAAAGGAAATATTTATGTTCTTTGTGGCGCCCCAAAACCCGAGATGTCAGTTGGCTACCCGTCAACTCACGGAAAACTAGTGAATGTCGGGCAACCTGACACGACTCAAGAAAATTGGGCAGAGTCTCCCTTGTACGGGGAGCTCTACCCCAAAAACCATGTCCCAATCATCAACATCATCGGAGATAACATGAGTAAGCGACCTCTTGGGCCGTACTCTGATACCCATCATCATACATCAACTATACACAATAGTTTCAAGAGCTAAAATTTACTCTTTTACATATATTAAAATCCTTAAAATTCTAATACATGTATACATCATAAAAACCCTCAAAGCCACAACCCGACTTTCTTCAATATCGACCTCTAGGATGAGTCGTCTCCTCGTGCGCTCCTGTACCTGAAATAATATAATTCCCTCGACAGGGTGAGCTAATGCCCAGTAGTGGAATCCCCACTAAATAGGTTACTCTCCACCCCCAAGTACATATCCGATCTCCAAAATGTAAACACACATTCAAGTAAATGCATGATCCTACTTGAATGTCTACATGACTCAACCCATGTCTAGAGTCCTCCTGGAAACTCCTCACACTGCCTAAGCCATGTATGAGAAAAACATCATTTTCAAAACAAATCCTATTGTTTTCGAAATACACTACCGAATGTCAGTAAAAATATGGGACTACCCTCCGAGGTGAATGTGTTGGAGAACCTTCCGAAACAGTCATGGTCCTCATCCGAAATGACCTGTTGGACCGTCTCCCAACCCCATTCTCCGGAAATTCATCATGTGAAATTCCTTTCGCAACCATGTTCATTTTCAGAAAATCCATGTCATGCACTCACACCTAATTTCTAGGTTACCCCGTACATATGAAATGCATTATGCCATTTCACCCAATTTATATAACATCTGCAAATATATCATCATGCATATATTCACATAATTTAAATCACACAAACATGTTATGTAATTTCACAATCCATTACTCCAAAAATTAGCTCACTTGGGCTAATTATCAAACCTGAAACAATTGACTTGAATTGCTCGGTAATACATTTTAAACAAAATTTATTTTCGGTGTCACTATTTATGTGAGCAATTAAAACCCTCGGTTGATGTTCTGACCAGCTATCAACATCGATTTCGCCGTGACGAGATTCATGGCCATTTCCGGCTTATACACATCAGAACGTCATTTATAGCACAAATTGCACCATGAACAACCCAAACAGCCCGTGGACAGTCACGGACTGTCCACATGGGTTTCTAAAAATTCCACACCTCGGTTCCAAGATTTGGAACCGATCAAACGACCACTCACGGCCTCAATCAACTCAAGCATCATAAATACACTTAAACAAAGTGTAAAACTCAAGTAGGATGAAACCCCTACCTCACGAAGTTTGTCGAAAACTCCTAAAACCGAAGCCCACGCGTAGGCCTCGTTGCGTAGAACAACTTTCCTTCTTGCTCCAAAGAATTTCGACGGTCGGATTGCAAAATCTAGAGAGAAGGTGCTCTCTCTCTTTCAAGAAAATGAAAACTCAACTCACTGCATCTCTCCCCTGCACGTTTTGTTTTTATCCTTTTCAAATGGAGAAGACAACTATTCCTTTTTGTCTTTTCCTCATTTAAGAATTTCCAAAATGAAATCTATGTCCCTTCTTTCCACTATTTTGACATTTGGCACTATCTCAGCCATCCATTTCCGTCATCTCTCTACTCATGCAACTTGTGTAACATGAGTACATGTTATAGGTGACTTTCGTCACATCACATGTCGTTTTACGGCACCCGAAACGTGATTCCTCGAAAAACGTGCAAATTCTGACTGTCTTGGAATTCGACGAAATTCGACGCGTTAGCTACATTTCTCGAAACAATTCCAACGGTGAAATACGTTTCGTCATCCGAGATCTAGAGAATAAATTTCGGATTTTTAACCGAAATTATGATTTTACCCTTTTTCCATAAATTGAAATTTCTCGGGTCTTACATTCTCCCCTCCTTAAAAGGAATTTCGTCCCGAAATTCAGGACAATCACAACACAACACATGCATATGCAACGTGCATTATACCATGCATGTAAACTCGTCATTTAAATACTAAACGACTAAACCACGTACCTTCGTCCCTAAGCAGAGAGGGATAGGTGGCCCGGCATCGTGTCTCTCGCTCCCGTTGACTCCTCCTCCATAGTGCCGCCATAGCACCCACACTAGCCGGTCTTGCGTCATGGCACGATCGCATTGTCGAAATGCGCTTGGTCTCTCCTCGAGGAGTCCCATCGGTGTCAACCTCCCGATCATCCCCGATCCACCACGTAATTTGGATGCGGGTGTACCTCGAAACATGGAGACATGAAATACCTCGTGGACACTTGACATCTTGACGGTAAAATAGCCTGGATGCGCTCTGATTGCCTACCCTCTCGAGTATTCGAAAGGCCCAATAAACCTCGTGATAACTTCCTCGCTTAGGAACGACCACTCTTAGGCATCACCTTGAATGTGATCACGGCTCGGAGCTCTAAGGGTCGACGTCGTACATCTACATAGCTCTTCTGCCAGCTCTGAACCATGAGAAGACACTGTCATATCAAGCTCACCTTCTCGGAGGTGTCTCTAATCGGATCAGGACCCGTGATGGAGCTCTCTCCCACCTCGGTCCAACATAATGGTGATCTACATGGCATCCCATACAATGCCTCATATGGTGCCATTCGCATACTCTTTGATAAATTATTGTTGTAAGGCGGAAGATTCCATAGAGCGAATGCTCCTCCCGGCTACCCTTATGATCTAGGACCGCATGCTCGCGGCATGTCCTCTAACACGTATATAATCCACCTGACATGTAACCATACGACCCGCTACCGATTGTGCAAATGACCTTCCCAAGGTCACGATCACTTTGAAAATCAATGGATGATCATTCGTCCATGTCATGAATATTATGCATATCTGAAACCCTTGCCGGCTCAATCAGCACCAAATGCAATCTCCAAAGGGGTATCCAAATCTCGAGTCACTCCCGAATCCTATCACTTAACTCTAAGTCTAAGTGATAACTTGACCGTGTGTTTTCATCTTGGGCAACATAACTCTTCGGCCTACACTACGAGCCTCTTACATTCACATAGAAATTTTGGATATCTCCATGGGTCTCTTACACCCACACAGAAATTTCGGATAACTCCACGGGTCTCTTACACCCACACAAAAATTTGGGATAGCTCCCCGGGTCTCTTACACCCATACAGAAATTCGGGATATCTCCTCGGGTCTCTTTCACCCACACATAAATTCGGGATATCTCCCCTGGTTTCTTACACCCACACAAGACCTTTCGGATACTACCACGGGTCTCCTTCACCCTAACTCCAAGTTTCTCACCTTAGGGGATTAACGGCCCCCTTCTTGCTTTGCCCAACACACTTTAATTACTCTTCATTTCCTGATTCGAACTATGAGTCTTCATTGGACGTAGTCTCAAAGACAAACTCAACCCACACTCACCAAGAGTGGTGAATGACCATACCGTGCACCCACACCCGACTCGTCGTGATGGTACCGTGCACATGAACGCAATGATGTCATACTGTGACACCCCAATCCCGGGGGTCCACCATGAGCAGAATCTCGGAGATCTCTAACTCGTAATCCCGACCTATCAGGTCAACTCTCACCCTACACCCTAGGGAAGAACATTCACTCATGGCTTCTCTAAAGGCCTTAACCTCTAAGCCCAAATCCATCACACAAGATGCAATAATGAATGAATTTGATGCATCCACTTTAAGCGCTACTCTAGTCAACAAGTGCAAGAGTAGAAACGTACCTTACCTATTCGGTTGTTTTGTATGATCAGCCTGTAGTACCATGAGACCTCTGCCTCCTAGGACAATCTCGCCTCATATGCCTAAGCTGTCGACAGAAATAACATATCGCCTGCCACTTTGTCTAGAAGTCCGACACAATGAGTCCTGTGCAGACACCAAGCCCACACTCACGGCTCCTGCAGGTCCCTTTGTGCTAAAATTAATTTGTATTACCCATTTGGCGGTTCCTCTGACCAGTACTAGGGTGTGGAGGAGATAGGCGCATACTCTCTGTTCTGACTAAGCCGGGATACTTGTCCCGAAGTCACAGGATCCACGTCTCTAGGGGCAATCCGTCTCACATGCCCACAGTGTCGGCGAAATAACATATCCTTTACTTACGGCTCACTGGTACCCAATCCACGGCCTGGTCACGAAACTCGTGTGAAACGAAGTCATACGCCTCTTAGCTAAACTAGAAGAAGGCTGATCCTGCCTCTTGCTACCAACACCTGCATCCCGAGTGCTCCGAGCATCCTCAATCTCTCTCTCTATGGTGGTGTCCGACCGGCTGGAGTCCGTATCTGTGGCGAAGTCCTACAATCCTAGCCCGAATGGACAACTTCAGCCCATTCTCGAATCTCCTAACCTTGGCCATGTCTATGGCCACGTAATCATTAGCAAAACGGGCTAGCTCCATGAATCTAGCCACATAATCCATCACGGTCATCGTCCCTTGCTTCAGCTCTAGGAACTCTTGAGCCTTCGCATGCCTCGCAGTATCCGAAAAATATTTACCCATGAACAGCTCCTGGAACTTTGCCCATGTCATCGCCTCTAGGTCCCTAGAGGTCCTTGCCCATGTCCACCACACTTGGGCCTGCCCTCACAGGCCCCGGAGCAGGAGTAGCCCCTATTTGGTTGTATTAGAGGTAATCTCCATAGCCTCTAACACCTTCTCAATGCGCCTTGAACCAGTAGTGCAGCACATGGGATCTCCTCCCCTTGTGAATGTTGGAGGATGATGTGCCCTAAACCTCTTGAGGTTATTAGGACCTCCCTGACTACCTGCTATACTAGCATGTGCTATAGCTGCCGCCGCAATACCTCTGACCTCAACAAGGTGGTGATCCAAATCTTGGTGGTGCACGACCGGTACCTAGTGAGCATACTCTCGTCTCGCCTCGACTAGCCATTTACACAGTTCAAATGGCGAGTTAATTTAAATGCAGTGTCTCTAAGGAATAAACACAACCCCGAGACACTAATCATGCTCAAAATACAGTTCATATACTATGTCCCTGCATTTATATGTAATGCGAGACAACTAATTCACATGTTAAATCATTTTTATCCACAAAAATTTTATTTTCGAAAATTTCAGTTTTCCAAAACTTTGTCTCTTTTTATTTGATTTTATTTTAATTTTCAAAAATTTTATTTATTTATTTATATATTTTTTTTCGAAAAAAGTTTACTATTCACAGTTGACCGTTGACTTTTTACTGTTCATCGTTTAATGTTCACCTATTGTAGATGACCTAGATGCCCAATATTGCGACACACTTGAGCTGCCCCTGTTGGTCACAATACACTGCAGTGTATTATGACACACAACCCCAACCATCCAGCCACCTAAGTTGCAATACAATAATTGTATTGCAATATAATCCTCAACAACCTCCTCTTGCAATACAAACCTAGCCACTACACACCCAATATGACGCCTCGAAACCGGGGTGTCCGTTGACTACCCGTCAACCCGCGGAATACTCGTGAACGTCGGGTAAACCAATACTATTCACGAAAATCGAGCAGAGTCTCCTTTATATAGGGAGCTCTACCCAAGAACAGAACCTGTCCCAACAGTTCAATATGACATATATATGAGTAAAACGGCCACTTGGGCCCACAACCAATACTCATCCAAATAAATCTCCTCTATATACAATAGTTTCAAGAGGTAATAAAATTATCCTTTTACATCATATATCAAACTTATAGAGTTCTAATACATGTGTACATAACAAAATAACCTGGCAGACTTTCTTCTAAAAGCGACCTCTAAGATGGCGAGTCTCCTCGAACGCTCCTGTGCACGAAATAATATAATCCCTCGACATGGTGAGCTATCGCCCAGTGGTGGAATCACCCTAAATGGGTTACTCTCCACCTAAGTGCATATGCAATGCTCCAAGTAGCAGCACATTCAAATGGGGTCGTGATCCTACTTGAATGTCTACATGCCATCCCCATGTCTCGAGTCCTCACCGACTCCCTCACACTTACCTAAGCTATGTATGAGAAAACATCATTTTCAAAACAAAACTTGTTGTTTTCAAAAATATACTACCGAAGTATCGGTAAAAATATGGGACTACCCTCCGAGGCGAATGTGTTGGAGAACCTTAAAAGCAGTCATGGTTCTCATCGAATGATCTGTTGGACCGTCTCGACCCGTTATCAGGAAATTCATCTGTGAAATTCCTTTAGTAAACCATGTTCATTTTCATAAAATTCATGTCATGCACTCACACCTAATTTCTACCCGGTGCATAAATGCATTATGCCATTTCAAAACCATTTATACAATATATCAAATATATCAATATGCAACATTCTCAAATTTGCCCTCACAACACATGTCATTCAATAGTGATCAACCATCACCCAAATTGGCTCACTTGAGCAATTTACAACATCATCTCCAATGGCCTGCGCACACAATCATATTCCATATAATTGTGACACTATGTTAACACATTAAAATCATGTATTAACTTATCCATTACTACACAACTCAAGCCATTCACATTTCCACACAATTCAATCCATTATACAAAAAAATTAGCTCACGTGGGCTAATTAACAAACACGAGCAATTCAATTTTAATTACTCATCAAAACACAATTTCTCACGAAAATATTTCATGAACACTATTCACATGAACAGTGAAACCCTTAGGTTACTGTTCACGGCTACTACCCAACATTGGTTCCACTTTGTGAACCCAAATTCCATGGCCAATCCAGTCCTCATACATATCAAAATACAACATAGAGCATAAATTACACCCTAGCAGCCCCAAGCGGTCCACCTTTGCCCACGACCTGTGATTTTGGTTTCAGAATTTACAACCTTTCAGTTCAAGATTTGGGATCGATCAAAAACGCCCCTCGGCCTCGTCGACTCAAACATCACAAAACACTTAAATAATGAGTAAAACAAGTAGGAGAAAAACCCCTACCTCACGGAGTTTGTCGAAACTCCTCAAAACCGGAGTCCACGTGTAGGCCTCGCTGTGTAGAACAACTTTCCTTCTTGGCGAAGAATCAAACCAGTCGGATCGCAGAAGTAAATCTAGAGAGAAGTGAAACTTTCTCTTTCTAGAAAATGCCATTTTCAGCCATTAAGCCCTACGTTTTCCACTTTTCACATTTTTGGTCTCCTTTTGTTTGAGAAGATCACTATTGGCTATTTCGTCCTCTACCTCATTTAACTATTCACCTAATGCCTTCAAATCTTGGAATTCCGTCATTTGGCACTATCTCGGCCGTCCATTTCCATCATCTCTCTACTCATGCAACATGTGTCACATGAGTACATGTTATAGGTTACTATTGTCACCTCACAAGTCTTTTTAGGCACTTCGATGCACGATATGCAGGCTTGATGCAAGTATTCCATTGTCTCGGAGTCGGCGTGTGCTTCGTTGTGAGACGATTCCAACGGTGAAATCCGTTTCGTCATCCGAGATCTAGAGAATAAATTTCGGATTTTTACCGAAATTATGATTTTGCCCTTATTCCAGAAATTTGAATTTTCTCGGGTCTTACATTCTTCCCTCCTTAAAATAATTTCGTCCCGAAATTCCACGCATATATGCACCTAACCAAGTGCATATGTAACCCTACACAATCCCTGCTTGGTGTGTAAACGTTGACCTTCCCAAGGTCACAATCACTATCAATCCAATGTTTGTCAATCTAGTCCACGTCTCGCAGATAACATCCTATCTGGAGCCGCACACTTGGGATCCACGAACACCAATCACGATTTCAAAGGGTATCAAATCTCGAGTCACTCAGAGCTCCTATCACTCAACTCTCTAAGTCTTCGTGATAACATAACCGTGTGTTTTTCTTTCACCGGGCAACACTGTTCACCAGGCCTACCTTTGCGAGCCTCTTACATTAACACAAAAATTTCGGATATCTCCACGGGTCTCTTACACCCACAGAGAAATTTCAGATAACTCCTCGGGTCTCTTACACCCACACAGAAATTTTGGATTTCTCCACGGGACTCTTGCACCCACACAGAAATTTCGGATTTCTCCATGGGTCTCTTACACCCACACAGAAATTTGGGATAGCTCCCCGGATCTTTTACACCCACACAGAAATTTGGGATCTTTCCCCGGGTCTCTTACACCCACACAGAAATTCAGGATCTCTCCTCGGGTCTCTTACACCCACACAGAAATTCGGGATCTCTCCTCGGGTCTCTTACACCCACACAGGACCTTTCAAATACTACCGCGGGTCTCCTTCACCCAAACTCCAGGCTTCTTGTTCGTCTTTTTCTATATAGACTAAAACCCCTCAAACTAACATAGCTACAAGAACCTTACAATTCTCTTATACCCATGTCACTTTGGATAAGTTGGCTTGCTAAAGTGAATTTCTCTTAATGTTCAGGATTAAAAATAAGGGTTTAGTCTACGACACTACAAGTACTGGAGTCATACAAGTGGCTAATACGAATGTAAGTCGGGTATCATTCCCACCCAGTTGATAGCGGGTACGGTCGACTACCCCCAACTACTAAAATTTCATACTATTTGGACTCAAGACTCATAGTGAAAGTTTTATCAAAACGACAAAAATTAAAAATCTATACTATTGAATATACTCAAATTAAACTAAAACAAAAGTGAATGACTAAAAAAATAAATTGTACATAAAAGAATGGATTGAATCAGTTTACTGTGAGAAACGAAAACTATCAATGAAATACAATGGAACAGTCAATTCCAACTGATAATAGTTACTATTCTATGTATAGATCTGATTTTGTCAAGATTTCCTAATTATTGGAATTGGATTTCTCCGTTTTCACTGATTTAATATCCTTGCTTCTCTCGAAGACAAGATCAAACCAACTACCCGTATTCCATATTCTCTTGCAAGATTTGGGTATTTTTCTCAATAACTCTTTTGAAGCTATATTGGCAAACAGCTTTTGTACCTTCTCGGAAGGATTTTAGCTAAGTTTCTACTACTTAATGGGTAGCTCAACCTCCCGGATCTGTAGGTTTTATCCCTTTCCCTTGATTAGATCTAAGCTGCTGCATTGGATCGGGCATTGCCTTTAGATTAAGGTGAACTCTCACGATTATTAATATTGTTAAATACACCCCTCAGCTTCAATTATGGCTTGAATGAGGATTTATCAAAATAAAACTCTCAGGCTCGGCGGTTAAAATCAATGGTAGTCGAACATACCCAAAAAAGAATGCTCTCAACTCTCGGGAATCTCCGTCTACGTATCACTCGAGAGGGCATCCACGGATATCATAGAAAGATACATTCCCTCAAGCTGGTACTAGAGTACTACTATTGGAACTTATCCATTAAAAAACGACACGAGTTAAGTAAAAGCGGGCCGAATTAATTCTCAGTAAATTGTACCAAGAAAGACTATAACTAAATGTAAATCAAATCCGGTATTTGCTTTCTGATTATTGCATTAAAATCAAGAAATGGAGTGCGATCAGCACAACCCTTTGTAATTGCAATAAAGCCGAGAAGAAATGAATTAGAAATTTGTCTAGATTTCATAAATTTCGACGATGTGCTTAAGAAAAATAATAAAACTAAAAATCGACTCTACTAAGTCTCTACTCTTGAGTTCGTAGATTCCAAACCAAAAATAAACTAAAAAAAAATAAAAAAAAATAAAAATCTACTCTAAAATATGCAACGAGTTCCTCTTCTTTCCCTTCTGCGGAGTAGTCGAGAAGGAAAAACTACTTTACCATTCTAAAGCTATCTATTTATACTGTAAAAAGAATCTGGGCCGAATCCCCAAAATGCTCCAGGTGGAAATCCAAAGAAAAAGCCCAGCTCACTGTTCTATGTCGCGACTTCAAATTGATGTCGCGACATGGAATTCTATTGATGGCTCATGATCAGTTGCGACCTCTTCCGCTTCTTTGACTGCAGCGGTTTGTCTTGCAAGCCTTGATCGATAATTGGCGACATCGGAAGTGATGTCGCGACATCTTTGTTGATGTTCAGCCGGTGTTGATATTTGCGACCTCAGTCCGTAATAGCGACATCATTTTAGGTTGCAACCACTTTCTTCATTTGTAAGGCGACTTCATGTTGTGACTTTGATTTGCTAGTACCGTGAATTACATTTGGTGTTTTTCTTGTCTTCGCAACTTTCCGGTACATGGCGACTTCATGGTGATGCTCAGCGACCTCTTTTGTTTTCTTCGGGTTGCAGCCTCGGTTCTACGTTGCAACTAATTTTCTTTCTTCAACTATTTCCAAGTCGCGACATCAAGGTGGTGTCGTGACCTCACTTTCTTCTGCTCAACTCTTCTTCAGGTCGCGACCTTATTGAGTGGTCGGGACATCATCTCTGGTCCTTGATCTTGAATCTTCCTGTTTTTATGTCGCGACATCAGAGTGATGTCGTGACATCAATTATGTCCTTTTGGCATCGCAACCTCCTCTTTCAAGTCACGACTTCACTTGTTCACTTTTCAGTTTCTTATTCAAAGCCAAATTTATTGATGTCGTGACTTGGAATGAAATTTGTAGCCCGAGATTTACACATGCTTGACCTAACTTTCAGTCGTGACTTCAATTCTCTTGCGGTGATTTCTTCGATTTTGCTAAAATTTGAGTTTCTATTTGTACTTTCTGCAAAATGAGAAATTTAGTCAATTATCCACTTTTCTTCAAACAATTCAACATTTATCTCATAAGTCGAGAAAAATGGATTAAAAACCTAATGAGCTTTTAATTTCATCAAATTCCTCGAACTTAAGATTTTGCTTGTCCCGAAGCAAAGAAGAAGATAAATTGTTTGTCCTCAAACAAATAAGCTTAGAAAATTTTTAAGGACATTTTTCTGATTCATACCACAGTCTTTCTCATTCCACCTTTCTAATCTGGAATTAAGAGATACCAATATTATTTCAAATTTCAGTTTTGATGCAAGAATAAGGCATGGTATACTTCTATCACAAATTTCTTGATGAACTAATGTATTCAAACAGTTTATTCAACAAGTCTTGTTCTTTATGTGTGTGTAGGTCTTCAATCCTTTTCATCTTCATGTTGAATTTAGTTAATCTTAAGGAGTTTTTCTTAGGCATTTGTTAAAGTCCCATATGCTTGTTTCATATTGATCTCTCCACTAATGTAGGTAAATCGACCTTCAAAATCAATGAGGTCTTTCAGCCTTGTAATGTTGGGCTTAGGTAATTGGGTAGATAATGGAAAAATTTAAGTTGTAAATTACCCAGTTTCCATCTTCTCTCTACATTGTTGCCTCCAACTTTCACCCTTTTTCTTCTTTGTTCTTTCTGATTCTCCTCAATCTTAGCCTGATTCATCTTTTTGAATTCTTTTTATGGAATTTCAATTTCCATATGTACTTGATTCAGGCAGATTCTTTTGTTCTTCTTTTGCTTTTATTTTTCTAAAATTTGGAATAGTGCAATGTTTGTCTTCTTAGGCTTTCTATTACTCTTGAGAACTTTGGGTTAGCAACTCCCATACTGATTGGCATTAGGGTGCTAGGTGTTAAACACCCCTACGACTTAATTGTTCAAGGGAAATAGGCCATAAGACAAAACTTATTCCTTATTTCACTAACCGACTTCTTTACTTCTTCAACTCCTTAATTTGTCAATTTGGAAATATTATTCCCCCCCGAACTTGTTTCTTCCTTTATATTAAGCTTTTACGATGAGCTGGATAATTTGGGCTCTTCTTTGTGAGGTTTTGTGCAGGAAGGAATTTCGATTTTCAGTTGCTCATTGAAGAAATAAGGCTTATTTGGCTCAAATCAAGGAACTAGAGAATATGCTTAAGCATATTTTGAGGGTAGGCTTAGAAAAGCTCAAGCTGCCAAGGATGGCCTCTATCATTTCTTGTTAATTGTTTTCACCTTAGATTTCGCCTCAATCAATAATCAAACAAGTTCTAGGACTATGATCTCTCAATCCTAAATTTCCCAGAAGATGTTCCTAATTCCTGTCAAAGTTTCATAAGTTTTGTTGACCTAAGTGTATTATTTCTTCAAGACTTGTATTTATTTGCGTTTGCTTACATTATTTCAACCAAGTATTTTGTTCCATCAGCAATAACCAATTTTCCAATCTTTGCAACTAAACTGAATTTAAACACAGCAGTAAATACTCCTAATTTCTAGTTTTAATTATTCAGGCCCTGATTCTTTCCAAATTTATGTTATTTGATTCTTGAACAGAAAATAAAATGAGACAGAAACAAAATTTCATATATTCTTAACAATCAATTTGTAAGTCAACAGAAATTTTATTCAAATATCAAAATATTTCGATATTGTACAATCTGCTTTCTTTACAAATAAAACTGTAACTAAATTCGAGAAAAACTCTCTATTTCGATCTAAATCCTATATCTTCCCCGCTTGAGGTTCTGCGACTCACCTTTTAAAAATTTGGATTCGCTAGACCTTGAGCTCCTCCAAGAGTGATCGGCCGAGTTAACAAGGTCGTTCAACTCAGAATTAGACTTCACAGTTGATGGGTTCTAATTAACCCTTCTTCCTACATTCCCTTCCATCAACCCACTTTCTCTTGATTACGCAAGTTTTATGGAATAAAGAATGGAATTGGTTTGTTTTAGATTTCCACATTCATTCCATAAGCTACGTATTACCGCAATATGGAGCTCTTATTTTCTCTTATTCTTCTTTTTCTCCATTCTCTTCGTTTATTTTTTCCTTCTCTCTCATCTTTTATAGTGAATTGCATCTCTTAGAACTTACAAGGCCATTTATTCTTTAACTTTAAATTTTACCATTAATTGGATTAAATGAGGTTCCTCGAATTCTTGCTCTTTTGATATTTCCAGTGGGTTTTGGGCCTTTTGTAGAGAATATTCGAATCCGTTTTTCTTGAATTTATTAATTTCCTCTTATTATTCTCTCGAAACTGATCATACTAAACAATTTGGTTCAGCTCAGAGACGGTGATTTACATTTTACGCATTAATAACTATTTATTTCAAAGATTGGATGAATGATGCGGGCGAAAGGTTAGGGTAAATTGTATCTAGTTGAATTTGAAGTGGAATAGATGCTGGGTTTAATGTCATGTGGCGCTGGGGGTCGGGCAGTAACTATTGACCACTAAGAAATTAGTGATTTTTCAATGAATTTTATTATTATTTTTTTTTTTTACTGCTGGACGCCCAAAATGAGAGGTTTTAACCTTCTTTATTTGACTTTAGGACTATTTTGGTTACGATATCAAAATTTTTGGTTGTGACACTGTGAAATGTGATCCGCAGCGAGGAAATGGTGTTTGCAACATAAAAAAATGTTACATCCCTCCTTTATTTGATGCATTGTCTCCAAATTTCATTATTTTGACTTTCACTTCCCACTTTTTATTTTCACATCCGGCATTCTTACGGTTTGCAATTTTTGGATTAATATGACCAAAACATAACTACTCAAATTCTCACTGACAATGTCAATTTGTCAATTCCAATCAAAACAACTAACTTGGTTCATCTACATCGTAAAAATTGACAACTTCGCTGCCATCATTCAACAATTAAGCACCAAAACAATATAAAAATTCCCCCAAACTTTCAATCATGCTATATCAAAGACAAATTTAAAAATTCAAATCAAGAAGAAGAAGAAGAAGAGAAAAAAAAAACTGCCCTTTTTTGGTCTCTTATCTTTGATTGAGTTTACGATTACGAATGCTCTCCCTTTTTGCCTGATCTTCGAAGCCGTCGTAAAACTAAAAAAAAAAAAAAAAAAATTTAGCTACTCTTCAATCACTAATGAATACAATTACAAGAATCTATTAAAAATTTTAAACACTGAAATTGTAAAATGGAACAAGAAAAATTTAAAACAAACTGGTGTGGATTGCCTTCCACAAAATGCTCCATTTTAGTCTTCGGTGGACTTTCTCGGCGCCATTCTGTTTCTTCAATTTTCTTCATTCAGAACTAAGGGTGTATCTTCCAATTGCTTTTTCTCAAGATAATGCTTTAATCTCTAACCATTAACTTTGAACTCCTTATGATTCTTTGGTTCTAAGTGTCCTTTGCCCCAAGCGTGATAGCAGTACCACGTAAATGGTCCTCCATTTGGACCCCGACTTTCTGGGAAAGAGTCTTAATACGGAGTTGAATAACAAGACCTGATCTCTGCCTTGAATTCCCTCCTCAAAATTCGTTGATCATGCCATTTTTGTTTTGTCCTTATAGATTACGCATATCATAGGCTTCATTCCTCGACTCTTCCAATTCATTTAAGCGGGTAACCTATCTTCTTTAGCAGCTTTAAAATCAAATTAAGCTTCTTGATGGCCCACATAGCTTTATATTCTAGCTCAAGAGGTAGGTGACAAGGTTTGCACCAAAAGACACAAGTCTATGGAACATTCAATGGGAGTTTTTAAGCGATCTGTATGCCAGTAGTGCATCGTCAAGCCAGACCCGATCTCTCTGGCAGGCTTACGGTCTTTCGAGAATTTTCTTTATTTCCCTGTTGGAAATTTCAGCTTGCCCATTTGTTTGAGGATGATAAGCCAAGCTCATAATGTGTTTGATACCATATTTGCTCATGAGTTTGTCAAACACCTTATTTGCAAAATGGCTTCCTCCATCACTAATTATAGTTCTGGGTGTCCCAAACTTGCTGAGAATATTTCTTTGTAAAAACCCCACAATTGTATTGGCATCATTCTTTGGACATGCTGCTGCTTCTACCCATTTTGATACATAATCCACAGCTAGGGTATGTATATATTTCCAAATGAAGCGGAAAGGCCCTATAAAAATCCACATTCCCCATACATCTAAGCAACTACACCGCCCGGGATACCTTGCGGGGGGCATCTCATGCCTTTGGCGATATTTCCCATTCTTTGGCGTGAACACACCTTTACCCATTCAAAACAATCCTTAAAAATCGTAGACGGTGTTAGAATTCGACTAGAGAATTTTATAGGTACATTTATCTCACATAAAAGTGTCCTCCGTAAGGTGATGCATGACATTCTTGTAAATCTTGCTTTGCTCACCTTGGAGATTTATCTCCATATAATCATATCGACTCCTCTTTTAAACAATAATGGGTCATCTCAGATGTAGTACCTCTTTGTCCGGTCCTTAACTTTTCTACGTTGGTAGTGAATTTACGGTGGCATAATTCCACAAGCTAAGAAATTCACAATATCGACATACCCGGGGGTGATTGGGTGATAGCTAAAATAGCATCATCTGCAAAATTTTCTGCTATTTCTCTTCCTTCTTCTTGTACAGTGGTTTTCTCTACTCTTGACAAGTGATCAGCTATCACATTGTCACTACCCTTCTTGTCTTTTATTTCTACATCAAATTCCTATAATAATAACACCCACCTGATCAATCTTGGCTTTGCTTCTTTCTTTGCCATTAGATATTTAATTGCTGCATGATCAGTGTGTATAACAACATGGGACCCCAAAATGTATGGCCTGAACTTTTCACATGCAAATACTATTGCCAGCATCTCTTTTTCAGTAGTAGAGTAATTTTCTTGTGCTTCATTAAAGGTTTTGCTAGCATAGTAGATGACGCGAACACTTTTTCATTTTTGTCCCAATACGACTCCCATTTGCCAAAAATCAACGGCATCACCACGTGATTTCAAATTCTCTGTTCCCGTCGGTTTTACTGCCATGATGGAGACTTCAACTAATTACGGATTTAATTTCTTCAAATGCTTTCTTGCAGGATTCATCAAAATAGAACTTAGTATCTTTTTCTAGCAATCTGCATAGTGGTCTAGCAATTTTTGAGAAATCTTCTATAAAATCCAACATGTCCTAAGAAACTTCGATTCCCGCCCATTGTAGTGGGTGGCATTAGGTTTCTTATAATTGAAACATGCAGGTCTACCTCAAGCCTCTTTGCGAGAGAAATCATGTGCCCCAAGACAATTCATACGTAACCATAAATGGCATTTTTCCCCGGTGAGAGCCAAATTCTTGTCTTTGCACCTTTTAGTCTTGTCCCAGTTACATGCTGCAAGCATTGTTCAAAACTGGATCCATATACTGTAAAATCATCCATGAAGATCTTCATAACTTCTTATGCTAGATCAGAAAATATAGACATCATGCATCTTTGGAAAGTACTAGGAGCATTACACAAACCAAATGGCATTCTCCTAAAAGCAAAAGTACCAAATAGGCATGTAAAAGTGGTTTTCTCCTAATCTTGGTGCAACCTTGATTTGGTTATATCGGTATCCATCCAAGAAAACAAAAATGAGGGTGTCCATGAACCTATCGACATGCAGATCATTGAAGGAAAATGATCGGCTACAGTTCTGCGTTATTCAATTTTTACGTAGTCGATACACACCCTCCATCTTGTCACGGTTATTGTAGGAATTGGTTCATTCTTTTCATTTGATCACGGTGAATCCACCTTTCTTGGGAACCACGTACACTTGGAAAGCACCAGAACTATACGATATAGCATATATAAAACCTGCATTTAACCATTTAAGAACTTCTTTTCTGACAACTTCTTTCATCACCGTGTTCAACCTCCTTTGATGTTCAATATAAGTTTTTGCATTATCTTCCAGCAATATTTTGATAGCATTACAAATGGAGCGATACCCTTCGGATCTTGATGGACCAGCAATTGCTTCCCTTGTATTTTCTCGAGAATTACCAACAACTTACGTTCTTGACTTCGGTCAATGCGGTTGATATGATAGTAGCTTTCTGCAACTACGGTTCTAAAACTCATATTTTAAATGGCAGGCGGTCTTTTAATGTTAGCCCTTAGCTAGTTTCTGATCATGAGTTTCTTGTTTACATTTGTACTTATTTCATCTTAGTATTTTCATTTATACTCGAAGTTGTTTCCTTGTTAAACACATTTGAAGGTAGTACTTCACAATCAAAGCTCTCAAGATGCGAAAATTCATCTCAATTTCATTGATAGAGTGTTGAATGATACAATCGAGTCGGGTTCATCATTAGAAGGCTATTGTTTCTTCTGACCAGCCTGGCTGTGCGCCTCTACATTAGGATGTTCGGACTCCTATTAATATTAAATGCCTTTGCTTCATCCCCCAACTGCGAGTGCCCGGTTCACCTTTACGTCACGTCCCATCACGAGAGGCTCCTGATTTGCTAAGAAGGTCTTTTTCCAATGACGAAAGACTTGGGTATCTTCCTCATGCATGATAACAAAATCCCTTGGAAAATGTTCCTAACCTTGACAAGGAGTACGGTTTCGAGAATGCCCTCACAAAAGTTTGTACCCATTGATCTATCAGCCATCTGTAATGTAATTGTTGTTGGGGTAAGTTCCCCCAAACTAAGTCTCTGCACCACTGATAGAGGCATCAAATTTATGCTTGTGCCAGAATCACATAAAGCTTTCTTGGATTCATATTTCCCTATGGAGCAGGGAATGGTGAAACTGCCAGGGTCTTTCATCTTTGCTGGGAGCTTCTGCTGGATAATGGCACTGCAAGTAGTAGTCAAGTTAACTATACCCTCCTCAGCTATCTTTCTTTTCTTGCTCAGTATCTCCTTCATAAATTTTGCATAAAGAGGCATTTGGGCGATCACCACCCTCACCAAATGGGATATTTATTTCTATTTTCTTGAAAATATCAAAATTTAAGCGTTCTTCTCTTCTTGACCGAAGTCTACGTGGAATAACGCTGCGGTGTGTGGTACTCCTTCCTTCTTTTTCTGGTCATTACTTCTTTTCAGCTGTTCAATCTGGCTGTTCTTCTCTTCTTTCTTTTCAGTCTCTTCTTTCTCTGCCTCAGTCTCTTCTTTCCTTTCTGTCTTTTTGTTGCTGCTCAAATCCTTCCCACTTCTTAATTGTACTGCCATGCAGTCTTTTGGGTTCTTCTGAGTGTCACTAGGGAATGTACCCTTGCTCTGATTTGGCATATTCAGGGTCAGTTACCCTACTTGTGTCTCTAAATTTTTCAGTGAGGCACTAGTATTCTTCTGAAACATTTGAGTATCAGACTTGAAAACTTCCAAGTTAGATAGTTTCTGTTCATGAAATTGTAATAGCCTCTTGTTGTCCCCCATGAACTACAACATTTGTTCTTCAAATGGTTGGGTTCTCCTCTGACCATGATATTCATTTCTGCCTTCACCTCCTTGCTGCTGCTGCTGGAACCTTGGTGGCTGCTGATATCCTTGTTGAGGATGTTGTCCCCGCCTTGGTAGGTGTAATGCCCCTCCACCATATGAAATTCTCATGGTTCCTCGATCTTTGGATTGTAGTGTGTGGGCAGGTTAGGATTTAACTTGAAATGATAATAACTTTGCTCGTTCACGTGCCAACCTCCTCGACACCATAAGAATCTTCTTACGTTGGCACATCGACACTTAACTGCTTATAAGTTCTTTTTCCATTGCTCCTATTTCATGAAGCGGTGTGCATCTTTCTCTCTTGTTTGTCCATCCTATGACCTTATGGCATCCAACTGCCTCCATGGGCGTCATCTTGCACCGACTCCGTGACCCCACTTTTCCTCTGCTGTGTCCTCTTGAAAACTCAGATGGAGCTTTCATATTACATTTTGCCAAGTCTTCTATCAGATCTCTCGCCTCTTCAACACTTTTTCGTTTGAATACTCCACAACATGAAGCATTGATAATTCCCTTAGATGTATCATTTAGAGCATGATACACTATGTCCATGCGGGTCTTCGGATCTATTCCATGCATTGGGCGGCACCTCTTCGACAACCTCTTGAATCTTTCCCAAGCTATATAGGCTCTCATATTCCCCTTGTTAGAATACTATTATCTCTCTTCGTCTCTCTGAAGTGAGAGATGGGGGAAAGAATCTGCCCAAGTAAGCTTCTACCAACTCTTCCCAAGTATCAACAGAACCATATGGTAATGATTCATACCATGTGGCTGCTATGTCTCTCAAAGAAAATGGGAAGAGATGCAACTTTATCACCTCTGGTCTCACACCATTCAGCTTCCTTTGTGTCGCCATTAGAAATCTTCCCAAAGTGCTCGTTTGGGTCTTCGGTTGGATGACCGATGGCGATGTTCTTGAACCATTGTAATTAAAGCGACTTTGGTTCAAAATTATTTGCATCCACATTGGGGTATCGATTGCGAGAATACTCTTCACGAATAATAGGCCTCCGAGAAATCCTCCACGTGTGTCGGTAATGGGGCCTTCGGCTTCTAACGTCTACATTCCCTACAATGGTCATGTCTCTCATCACCATGGTTTCGTTTTACGCTCTTTTGTCTTTCTTAAGCTCCCGAGAGTGTTCTTTCCAATTCGGTGTCTGGCACGGGGTCGGTCGAATCTTGTTTCTATGCGTTAAGGTTTCCTGTAATCAAAACACACTCAGATTAATAGGTTAGTCAAACTTAAACAATTATATCCAACATGGCTTGTTAAAAATTAGTGGCTGATGTAGCCACTGCTTGAAAAGCTATTTTTGTTCTTTTCTTAAAAATGTCCAAATTAGTATTTCCTTCTTTTGTCAGGATATTGATCTAATTAATTCTTTCGATCCGAAATGACATCATAAAAACTTGTTCGCCTTTTTCTATATAGACTAAAACCCCTCAAACTAACATAGCTACAAGAGCCTTACAATTCTCTTATACCCATGTCACTTTGGATAAGTTGGCTTGCTAAAGTAAATTTCTCTTAATGTTCAGGATTAAAAATAAGGGTTTAGTACGACACTACAAGTGCACGAGGGTCATCTGATAGTAAATACGAGATGTAAGTCCCGGGTATCATTCCCACAGAGATTGATAGCGAATTACAGGTCAACTACCCTAACTACTAAAATTTCATACTATTTGGACTCAAGACTCATAGTGAAAGTTTTATCAAAACGAAAAAAATTAAAAATCTATACTATTGAATATACTCAAATTAAACTAAAACAAAAGTGAATGACTAAAAAAAAAAAATTGTACATAAAAAATTAAGTTGAATGGGTTTACTATAGCTTGAAAACTATCAATGAAATACAATGGAACAGTCAATTCCAACACTATGTCAGTTACTCTATTCTATGTATGGATCTGATTTTTGTTCAAGATTTCCTAATTATTGGAATTGGATTTCTCCGTTTTCATTGATTTAATATCATGCTTCTCTCAAGAACAAGATCAAACCCGACTACCCAGGTATTCCATATTCTCTTGCAAGATGGTACATTTTTTCTTTCTCAATACTTCACACCCACTTCTGTTGTGTGAACTTTTACTTTACCTTCTCGGGATTTTAGCTAAGTTTCTACTACTTATTAGATTTGGCTCGACCTCAAGATCTATGGGTTTATCCTTTCCCTTGATTAGATCTAAAAGCTAACATGGGGATCGGAGCATTTTCTTTGAATTAAAATTGAACTCTACGATTATTAATATTGTTAAATACACCCCTCTAACTTCAATTATGAGCGAATGGGGTTATCAAAATGAACTCTCGAGCTTGCTTGATTCGTCAATGGTGGTCGAACATACCAGGGAAAAGAATGCTCGACTCTCGAGGAATCTCTGGGTCTGCAGTGTCCTTTCGGAGGGCATCCTGGATATCAGAGCAAGATACATTCCCTCCAGCGAAATTTAGGTACTACTATTGGGAACTTATCCATTAAAAGCGACACCGATTAAGTGACTTAGAACCCAAATTAATTCTCAGTAAATTGTGCGGAAAGACTATAACTAAATGTAAATCAAATCTAGGCGGCTGCGCTCTGATTCTTGCATTGCAAATAAGAATGGAGTGTCGATCACGCACAACCACTTTGTAATTACCCAATAAGCGAGAAGAAATGAATTCCAAAAATTTGTCTAGATTTCCTTAAAATTTTCAAACGTGTGCTTAAGAAAAATAATAAAACTAAAAGTCCAGCTCTACTCGTCTCTGCACAGTTCGTAGATTCAAAACCAAAAAATAAAAAAAATAAAAATCTACTCTAAAATATACACTGAGTTCCTCTTCTTTTCCCTTCTCTGGGTAGTCAAGAAGGAGAAAAACCACTTTACAATTCTAAAGCTATCTATTTATATTGTAAAAGAATGGAAATGCAGAGATCTGAAATGCTCCGGTGGAAATCCAAGAAAAGCCCGACTCCTTGTTCTATGTTGCGACTTCAAATGGATGTCGCGACATGGAATTCTATTGATGGCTCATGATCAGTTGCGACCTCTTCCTTTGCTGTTTCAACCAGTTTGTCTTGCAAAAGCCTTGATCAGTGGTCGCGACATCGAAGTGATGTCGCGACATCTTTTGTTCAGTGTTCCTTCCGTGTTGATGTTGCGACCTCAGTCACATGTCGCGACATCATTTTTAGGTTGCTACCACTTTGCTGTTTGTAAGACGACTTCATGTTGTGACTTTGATTTCTTGGTCGCAATTCTGTTGGTGTTTTTCTTGTCTTCATAGCTTTCAATTTTATGTCGCGACTTCATGGTGATGTCGCGACCTCTTTTTCTTCCTATTTATTTTCTTCAGGTTGCAACCTCAGTTCTACGTTTACGAAAACTAATTTCTTTTCTTCCCCAACTATTTCCGGAATTACGCGACCGTGGGGTGGTGTCGTGACCTCACTTTCTTCTGCACCGGCTCTTAGCGGTGCGACCTTATTGAGTGGTCGGGACATCATCTATGGTCCTTGATCTTGAATCTTCACATTTTTATGTCGGCGACATCGAGTGATGTCGCGACATCAGCTCCCGCTGTCCTTTGGCATACAGCAACCTCCTCTTTCAAGTCATGACTTCACTTATTCACGTTTCAGTTTCTTATTCAAAGCCAAATTTGTTGATGTCGTGACTTGGAATGGCTGGCAATTGAGCTTTCTGTCGCGACCTAACTTTCCAGTCATGACTTTAATTCTGCTGCAGGCTGATTTCTTCTAATTTTTGCTAAAATTTGAGTTTTACGTTGTACTCTGCAAATGAAATTTGAGTCAATTATCCACTTTTCTTCAAACAATTCAACATTTATCTCATAATAAAGTCAGAAAAATGGATTAAAAACCTAATGAGCTTTTAGACTCATCACTTCTCACCTTAGGGGATTAACGACCCCCTTCTTGCTTTGCCCAACACACATTAATTACTCTTCATTTCCTGATTCGTACTATGAGTCTTCATTGGACGTAGTCCCAAAGACAAACTGATCCACACACTCACGGGGTGGTGAATGACCATGCGGGTGCACCCACACGGGCTCGACGCGATGTTGCTGGTGCATCTGAGCCTTGATGATGCCACAGCGACACACACGTCGGGGGTCCACCATGGCTTGAGTCTTGGGATCTCTAACTCTGTCAGACCTATCCGGTCAACTCTCACCCTATACCCTAGGGAAGAACATCCATATCTGGCTTCTCTAAAGGCCTCAACCTCTAAGCCCAAATCCATCACACAAGATGCAACAATGAATGAACATGATGCATCCAATTCAAACGCTACTCTAGTAACAAATGCAAGAGTAGAAACGTACCCTACATATCCACGCTCAGATGCTCAAATTTCGTGCACCATGAGACTTCGCTTCCTAGGACACCCGCCTCATATGCCTGAAATGCGTGAATGGTAACACGCCATCTCGCCTGTACCGGTTCGAACTCTACCGCAAACCCTATGCTCGACCCCGACCTGCGCTCTGGCCCCGCCTATGATCTCGTCCGCGGCACTAGGTGGGCCGCGCGCACTGAACTGACATCGTCCTCCCATCCATACTGTGTATGGAGGAACAAACCGCTTCCTCCTCCTACTCCTACCGCTAACTGACCGCACTGTCCCAAAACTCCTGGATCTCGCCCCTTCGCAGGGCACCTCCTCATATGTCCGGGCCTCGGGCCGCAATGGTAGCACACCATCCGCCCATCCCGACCAGGCAACCTCTAACTTGTCTCCGTCTCGGATAACTGGGCTCAGAACCCGCGAACTAGAAGCCTTTGTTTCTTTCCCGAACTAGGAAGGGGTTAACCCTTCCTCTTAATACCAAGACCATATCCTCGGATGCCCCTCCCACATGTCATCCACTCCTCCCTCTCTGCCTAGTAGAGGATGATGTGCTTCTAAACACTGGAGGTAGCTTGACCTGCCCTGATTCACTATTACACATGCTTTGTGCGATGAGCAGAATCAGTAATCCCTTATGGCCCCTCGAAGAAAGGCCTCGCGATCAAAATCCAGCGGGTTGGTCAAATGCCGTGGTGCTCCGACTCAAAGACTCTACGGACGCCGGCCACAGCTTAGTTCTTACTCAGCCATCTACACGCCTAAATGCAAGTTTGGCTCCATCATCGGTTCTTAAGGCATAAACACAGCCCTGAGACACTATTCATACACAGAATCAGTGTATATACTATGTCCTTGCATTTATAGGCAATGCAAGACAATTAATTCCACATTAATC
This sequence comes from Tetrastigma voinierianum, assembly GCA_016808115.1. Classification (NCBI taxonomy): domain Eukaryota; kingdom Viridiplantae; phylum Streptophyta; class Magnoliopsida; order Vitales; family Vitaceae; genus Tetrastigma; species Tetrastigma voinierianum. The sequence goes on from JAEQBH010002821.1 coordinate 53,063, forward strand.
ATTTTTAACAACAAAAATTTCATCTTTGAAAATTTTATTTTTCCAAAATTTAAGCTCATTTTATTTGACTTTATTTTATTTTTCAAAAAATTTTATTATTATTATTATTATTTTTTTCTTAACTCTTTTTTTTTTGTGAACAAAGGTCCAAACAAGGGACTCAAATGTACACTGAGTCACAATATACTTCACCCATGTTGTAATACAATGAACCCACTGCACACCTATTGCAATACAATTCAACACCCTACAATACAATTTCCCAGCCTCCTTGCACTCCTATTGCAATACAATTTAACACCCCGACTCCCTTATGAGAAGAATACACCTTGTGTCCATTAATACAATTCTCAAATTTAGCAAATGCTTCCATTGTAATACACCTCCTCAGACAGAATACAATTTTCCTATCAGAATACACTAGCCAACGTTTTCCAAAAACTGTCAGGTCATAATACAATGTACCATTGTATTGGTGGACACAGCCAAGAGCCCAACCGCTTTCTACACTTTTTTTTTTCATTTTTCACACACATTCCTACACTGGAAATACTCATAAAAATACATACATATATATATATATATATATATATATATATATATATATATATATATATATATACATATACATATATATTTCATATTTTTCCAATGTTCAAATAAATAAATTTATGTAAATTCTGTTTTATTCATTTTCTTTAGTTTTACACACTACAAAACCTTAGAAAATGATTTTCTTCATCTCATTTTTTTTTCTCATTTAATTTTGACATTTTATTCCAAAATTCTCAAACCCCAAGTGATCCAACACTCAAACCTAGTGTCTAATCTTAAAATTTATAATTATTTTGTCATCCAATAAACCAAATAAATTGATTAAAATTTATTTCATTTATTTTCTTTGTTCCGCCACAATCGTAACCTCCTAAAAAAAATTTTCAAATACATCATGTTTTTTTCCTATGTACTAATCACTAAGCACACAAACAATCACAAATAATATAATCGATGTTATGCATATTTTTCACACAACTATTCATCAAATCACACAAAACAAGGGCATAATTAAACATGCATATAGTGTCCTAGTTTTGTCCCGTGATTTCCAGGTAATCTCATACCTAAACTTAACACGGAATCCAACACCCTGAGTGGTAGATGTTCTTACACTCAAAGACTACGGACTAAGCCCAAATCCCCCAAGCCCTAGGTATTCGTGATACCTAAGCCTGATATTTCAAGCTATGACACTCGAAACTGTGGTGTCCGTCACCACCCACAACTCAGCGGAATACTGCGGAACGCCGGGTAAACCGACACTATTCACGAAAATCGGTCAGAGTCTCCTTGTACTGAGCTCTACCTAAGAACAAACTCCGTCCCAACAGCTTCGACAACATGACATAAGAGAAGGAGTAAACTACTACTGGGCCCACAACCAATACTCATCCAAATAAATCCCAACTATATACAATAGTTTCAAGAGGTAATAAAATTATCCTTTTACATCATATCAAACCTATAGAGTTCTAATACATGTGTACATAACAAAACCAAAGCCACAACCCGGCTTTCTTTCTAAACGTCTCTAAGATGAGCCGTTTCAGCGCTCCCTCGTGACTGAACAATATAAATCCCCGATTGCAGAGCTATCGCCAAAGAAGGAATCACCCCAAATGAGTTATCTTCCACCTAAGTGCATATGCACGTTCAGCAACACTAATATCTACAAATCTCGTGATCCTAATTAATGTCTACATGCCATCCCATGTCTTGAGTCCTCACCGACTTCACACTTGCCTACGCCTATGTATGAGAAAACATAAATTTCAAAACAAACTTGCTTCGAAAATACACCAATCGGCTAAGCTCGTAAAAAATGATCACACTCCGAGGCGAATGTGTTGCAAAAACCAAACAATATGGTTCTCATCCAAATGATCCGCTTGGACTGCCTCCCAACCCCATTCTCCTAGTTCCATCCTATGTAAATTCCTTTCAGAAACTATGTTCATTTCTTCATAAAATTCATGTCATGCACTCACATTATTAATTTCTAGGCTACCTGAATGCTATGAAATGCATTATGCCATTTCCAAAACCATTTATACAATATATCAAATATATCAATATGCAACATTCTCAAATTTGCCCTTACAACACATGTCATTCAATAGTGATCAACCATCACCCAAATTGGCTCACTTGAGCAATTTACAACATCATCTCCAATGGCCTACGACACAATCATATTCCATATAATTGTGACACTATGTTAATACATTAAAATCATGTATTAACCTATCCATTACTACACAACTCAAGCCATTCACATTTCCACACAATTCAATCCATTATACAAAAAAAGTAACTCACGTGGGCTAATTAACAAACACAAGCAATTCAATTTTAATTACTCATCCAAACACAATTTCTCACGAAAATATTTCATGAACACTATCACTGAACAAGGAAACCCTTGGGTTACTGCTCACTACTACTACCTAGCCATTGTCTGACTTCAGAACCCGAATTCCATGGCCAATCCCTAGCCCTCATACATACCAAATACAACTTAGAGCATAATTACACCCTAGCAAACCCAAACAGTTCACCCATTGCCACGGCCTATCCATTTTGGTTTCAAAAATTTACAACAACTCGGTTCCAAGATTTGGGACCGATCAAACGGCCCCTCATGGCCTCAATCAACTCAAACATCACAAAACACTTAAATAATGAGTAAAACAAGTAGGAGAAAAACCCCTACCCCACGGAGTTTGTCGAAACTCCTCAAAACCGGAGTCCACGCTTAGGCCTCACACAGAGAACGCCTTTCTCTTCTTCGGGCCCGAAGGAACTGGAGTAGCCTGATCTCCTCGCACCTGTAAGAGAAGTGACTCTCTCTCTCTCTCTAAAATCACCATTTCGCCACCGTAAGCCCCTCGTACACGCTTTTTCCTTTTCTACATTTTTACTCCCTTGCTTAAGAAGATCACTATTGGCTATTTCGGGCCCTCTACCTCATTTAACTATTCACCTAATGCCTTCAAATCTTGAAATTCGCCATTCGCATTATCTCGGGCCGTCCATTTCCATCATCTCTCTACTCATGCAACATGTGTCACATGAGTACATGTTATAGGTTACTTTTGTCACCTCACAAGTCCTTTTCCGGCACTCGATACTCAATGCCTCAAAAAGCGTGCAAATTCCGACTATCTCGGAATTCGATGAAATTCGACGTGTTAGCTAGATTTCGCGAGACGATTCCAACGATGAAATCCGTTTCGTCATCCGAGATCTAGAGAATAAATTTCGGATTTTTACCGAAATTACGATTTTGCCCTTTATTCCGTGAATTCTGAATTTTCCGTCTAAGACTCCAAGTTGCACATAATCCATGTATTGCAATATAATGGCTCAACAACTAACCTCCTATTGCACATACTCCCAGCCACCAATAATCTTGTCAACTTGTAATACACCTTATATCGCGAATACAAAAACCCTTCTCTTTGCAATACAATTAGGCAATAGCCCAAATTAGTTTTGCACCAATTTTTTACGCTTTTCATTATATATTTTTTTTTCTTTATTTCCAACTGGCTTGTAAACACTAAAAAAATATATACCTATTTTTTTTTTCATTTTCTATAATACTCAAATAAATTTATAAAAATTCTATTTTATTCACTTCTTTTCTTCAATTTAAACCAGTTTAAATTTATAAAATTTATTTTTTATTCATTTTCTTTAGTTTATTAATTACTAAAAACCTTAGAAAATGATTTTCTTCATCTCCTTTTTTTTCTCATTTTATTTTGGACATTTTGTCCAAAATTTCCTCAAAACCTCATGATCCAACACTAAACCTAGTGTTCAACCTTAAAATTTATTAAAATTTTATTTTGTCATCCAATAAACCAAGTAAATTAGTTAAAATTTATTTCATTTATTTTTTCTTTGTTCCAGTTTACACACTGTAACTCCTAAAAACTTTTTTCCAACACATCATGTTTTTTTTTCCTATATGCTAATCACTAAGCACACAAACAATCACAACACATAATTGATGTTATGCATATTTTTCACACAACAATTCATCAAATCACACAAACACACCAAACACATGCATGCAGTGTCCTAGTTTTGTCCCGTGATTTCCTAGGTAATCTCATACCTAAACTTAACATCGAACCACACCTAGTGGTGATGTTCTTACACCTCAAAGACTATGGCCTAAGCCTAAATCCCCTCAAGCCCTAGGTATTCGTATACCTAAGCTCTGATACCAAGCTGTGGCGCCCCAAAACCCGGGGTGTCCGTTGACTACCCGTCAACCCACGGAAAACTCGTGAATGTCGGGCAACCCGACACGACACACAAAAATCGGGCAGAGTCTCCCTTGTACGGGGAAATCTACCCAAGAACCACCTGTCCCAATCATCAACATCATCAGAGATAACATGAGTAAAAATGGCCTCTGGGGCCCATACTACAATACCCATCATACATCAACCATACACAATAGTCATGAGTTAAAATTTACTCTTTTACAACATATATTAAAATCTAAAATTCTAATACATGTATACATCATAAAAACCCTCAAAGCCACAACCGGGCTTTCTTCAATATCAGCCTCTAGGATGAGCCGTCTCCTCGTACGCTCCCTGTACCTAAAATAATATAATTCCCTCGACTGGGTGAGCTAATGCCCAGTAGTCGAATCACCCTAAATGGGTTACTCTCCATCTAAGTGCATATCCAATGCTCCAAAGTAAACACACATTCAAGTAAATGCATGATCCTACTTGAATGTCTACATGACCAACCAATGTCTCGAGTCCTCACCGAATTTCACACCCGCCTAAGCCATAGCATGAGAAACACTCATTTCAAAACAAATCCCGTTGTTTTGAAACACACTCACCGAATGCCTGTGAAAATATGGGACTACCTCCGAGGCGAATGTGTCGGAGAACCTTCCGAAATACCATGGTCCTCATCCAAAATGATCCGTTGGACCGTCTCCTAACCCTATTCTCCCTGAACACCATCCCGTGAGTTCCTTTCGCAACCATGTTCCTCGCTTTTCTAAAATCCATGTCATACACTCACACCTAATTTCTAGGTTACCTGCATATGGTGTTTACACAGTGCCATTTCACCCTAATTTATATAACACCCGCAAATATATCATCATGCATAGAACACATAATTTAAATCACATAAACATGTTATTTAATTTAACTATTACACCAAAAAATTAGCTCACTTGGGTTAATGATAAACACGAGCAATTCAACTTGGAATTGTTTTACCTAAACACATTTTACACAAAATTTATTTCTTGTCACTATTCACATGAAATGCGAAACTTCACGACTGCTCACTGGGCCACATTCAACATCATTTCACTTCAGAAACCTCGAGATTCATGGCCATTTCCGCCGTACACATCGTAATTATCATTTTATAGCACATATTGCACCATGAACAACCTAAATGCTCTCGTGGACAATCAATGATCAGTCTACATGGGTTTCTAAAAATTCCACACCTTGGTTCCAAGATTTGGAACCGATCAAACGGCCTCTCACGGCCTCAATCAACTTAAGCATCATAAATACACTTAAACAAAGTGTTAAACTCAAGTATGATGAAACCCCTACCTCACGGAGTTTGTCGAAAACTCCCAAAACCAAAGCCCACGGTAGAATCCCGCTACAGAACAACTTTCTTTCTAATTCGAAGAATTTCGACGACGGACGCTTCCTAATATCTAGAGAAGGTGGCTCTCTCTCTCTAGAAATGAACCTAACTCACGAAGACACCTCCCTTGCACGTTTTATTTTTCTCGTTTTCAAATGGAGAAGACAACTATTCATTTTTGTCTTTTCCTCATTTAAGAATTTCCAAAATGACATCTATGTCCCTCTTCTACTAATTTCGACATTCGCACTATCTCTACCATTCCATTTCCGCCATCCTTACCCATGCAAATCAGTAACATTAGTACATGTTATAGGTGACTTTCGTCACATCACATGTCGTTTTACGGCACCCGAAACGTGATGCCTCGAAAAGCTTGCAAATTCCGACTTTCTCGGAATTCGACGAAATTCAACGCGTTAGCTAGATTTCGTGAAACGATTCCAACGGTAAATTCATTTCGTCATCAGAGATCTAGAGAATAAATTTCGGAATTTTGACCGAAATTACGATTTTGTCATTTTTCCAGAAATTGAAATTTCTCGGGTCTTACATTCTTAAAATTTGACTAAGTGGTATAGGAATGGATTCGACACATCGAATCCAAAATAACGTACTACAATGCAACATAGAAAATGAATAAATATAAAAAATAGATATTCATGTTTTCATATATATTGAAAATATTAAAATATTTCTCAAAATATAGACATTTATATGATCGATTGTTTATTCTACCCTAACAATAATAATAAAATTATATAATGATTCTAAAGAAGTTAGTTTAATGATTTTAGGGTAAATTAAATGATACTAATGTTCATGATGTTGATAGAGAACTATCCTCGCTGTTATCCGAATATATTTAAATAAAAATACTAGTACTTGGCTTTTTATTTTTAAAAATACGTATTGCAAATTAATTTATATGAAAATTACAAAAAATGATACTTTCCAAAAAAACTTTATTTCAATTTATGAAAAAGTTATTTAATATCTAATGAAATTCTGCTTCTAACATTAATATTATTTAAAATTTTAATTTTATATAATTTAAGTTTATATTTCAATATAAGTTTCAAACATTAACCCATCTCTCTCTCTCTCTCTCTCTCTCTCTCTCTCTCTCTCTATATATATATATATATATATATATATATATATATATATATAAAGCATGAAGCCTGCTTGAGGACAAATAATGGAGGATATTTTATTTAGTGTTTTTTTAATTTTGATTTGTCTTGCTTATATTTCAATATATATGTTTCAAGGATTAACCCACCTCTCTCTTTCTTTCTCTCTCTCTCTCTCTCTCTCTCTATATATATATAAGCATGAATCCTATTTAAAGGACAAATAATTTGATATGCTGTTGAGTGTTTTTTTTATTTATGGTTCATACATATTATTCATATTTAAAATAAGGGTTACTCTACATCAATGTTTTAAAAAACCTGACCAAATGACTAACTTAAATTTATCGGCTCACTCGCTCACTAGTTTGACCTATATTCTAACCACAATGAACCTGATACAATAAATACATTATTTATATTTTAAAATATATAATTAATAATATTTAAGATATTATTTATTATTTTTTATATAAATAAAGTATTTTAAAATTTATTTTTAAAATATATATAATGTTTAAATATGAAAACATATTAAAAATGGAATAAACTTATTTATATAAATATATAATTTTGTTAATATCTAAAATAATCACAATGACAGCGAAGTGGTAAAGTGGTTTTGTAAGACCCGAGAAAATTCTAATTTTCTGAAAAAAGGCAAAATCGTAAATTCGGTCAAAACCCAAAATTTTTCTAGATCTCAGATGACGAAACGGATTTCACCGTTGGAATCGTCTCGCAAAATATAGCTAACACGTCGAATTTCGTCGAATTCCGAGACAGTCGGAATTGCACGTTTTTCGAGACACCGAGTACTCAGTGCTATAAGAAGACATGTGATGTGATAAAAGTCACCTATAACATGTACTTATGTGACACATATTGCATGAGTAGAGAGATGATGGAAATGGACGGTCGAGATAGTGTCAAATGTCAAAAATCCAAGCTTAGGGACATGATTGGTATTATGTGATTTGTAAATGATAATAGGACAAAAGTTTGAATAGTGTCATCTCCTTCTTCTATTATACAAAACGTGAGGGAGGAAAAGAAAAGGGTTTGTATAAAGTAATGAGAAAATGGTGATTTTAGAGTAGAGGTAGAGTGTGACTTCAAGATCCTAGGCGATTCACCGTCTAATTCTTCTGTGACAGAAGGAAAGTTACCTACGCTTAGACTACTCGTGGGCACTGGTTTTAGGGAGTGTTGACAAACTCCGTGAGGTAGGAGTTTCATCCTACTTGAGTTACACTTTGTTTAAGTGTTTTGTGGATGATTGAGTTGATTTGAGGTCGTGAAGGGCCGTTTGATCGGTCCCAAAACTTGGAACCGAAATGTGAGAATTTTTGGAGCTCATTTGGACAGTCCGTGACTGTGTAGGGGCTGTTTTGGGTGTTTGTTTCATAATTTATGAAATAAATTGTGTGTTGATGCATGGAGGGCCTCTAAATGGCTGATGGATTTTGGGTTCACAAAGTGGAACCGATGATTTGGTGATTGGCCAGTGAGTCAAAGAATCTGAGGGTTTCATTGTTCATGAATAGTGTCTAATAAATATTTTGGTGGAGAAAATGTGTTTGGTCGAGTAATTCAAATCAAATTGAACAGGTTTGCTAATTAGCCCATGAGCTAATTTTAGTATAAGGGATTATAAATCAATATAACATGTTACAGATAAAATTTATGTAAATATATGCATAAGCTGATATATTTGCATGTGTTATATAAATTGTGTTGAAATGGCATAATGCGTTTCATATGCACCAGGGTAACCTAGAATTTAGGTGTGTGTGCATGACATGAATTTTCTGAAAAATGAACATGGTTGCGAAAGGAATTTCACAAGATGATTTTCCGTAGAATGGTGTTGGGAGATGGTTCTACAATTACAGGTCGGATGAGCCCATGTATTATTTTGGAAGGTTCTCCAACACATTCGCCTCGGAGGGTAGTCCCATATTTTTACTGGTTCAGAGTGTGGGCTTTCAAGAACAACAAGTTTTGTTTTGAAATGATGTTTTCTCATGCATGGCTTAGTAAGTGTGAGGGAGCGGTGATAATGATATGTTGGTCATTTAGACATTCAAGTAGGGATCATGAATTCATTTGAGTGTGTTTACTTTGGATCATTAAAAATAAGAGAATTTAGTGGAGTAACCATTTAGGGTGATTCCACTACTGGGCGATAGCTCAACCTGTTGAGGGAATATCATTTCAGTGTACAGGAGCGCTCGAGGAGATGGCTCATCTTAGAGCTTCCATTTTGAAGAAAGTCAAGAAGTTTCTGATATTTTGATAATATGTATTAGAATTTATAATTTTAATATGTATTTGTATTAAGAGTAAAGCACAACTCTTGAACCGTGTAATATAATTGGTTGAATATATTTGGATGAGTATGACAATTAGGCCCAAGTGGCCATTTTTACTCAGGTATGGGTCTCGAGATACGAGACATATAGGTTTTCCGCAGGTTGACGGGTAGTCAACGGACCCTCGCCTTGGGGTACACACAAATTCAGACGAGCTGGAAAAGTAAAACATCCTGGGAGCCTCAAAGGGTGTAGGAGCGCAGTAAATGAAAAACCCAGGGATTTGTGTGACTTGCCAGCCATGGTCATTGAGGTATAAGAACATCACCGCTTGGTGAAGCTTGATGTTAGAGTTAGGTATGTGATTACCTAGGAAATCATGGGACAGGATTAGAACACTGCATGCATTGTGTTATGTGTGCTTGGATGTGTGAACATGAATTGTTGTGTATGATTTGTATGCTTGGTGAGTAACATAGGAGAAAACGTTGAAACACTTGTAAAATGAAAATATAACCTTAGGGTGTTCGAGAAATTCTTGGGACAAAATGGTCTTGGAATTAAATGAAAAATGATAAAATAAATTTTAATAAATTTATTGGTTTATTTGAAAATGAAAAAAATAATAATAAATAATATTTTTGGTGGTTTTCCAATAGCCGAATGAAAAATGATGAGTGGGAAGAAATTTTTCTAAGGTTTTACAAAGGTGTAAAATCGAAAAATAAAAATAAATAAAATTTTATAAAATCAAATGAAATAAAAATCTTTTAAAAAACAAAATTTCTAAAATAAATTTTTTGTCGAATATGACTAATGAAATGAAATTATTATTCTCGCATTACCTACGAACGTGATGGACATAGTGTATAAAATTTTACGTAATATGAATATGTCTCTGTGGCCGTGATTAAGCCTTGAGATACTCGTGACAGAATTTAACTTGCCATTTGACAATGTGTAGATGGCTAGTTGAGTGGCTTGGTGACTTAGAGATTGCCCACGTGGTACTCGGCTGTGCACCAGTTTGGCCAATTGGGCCAGACTTTGTCGAGCCAGGATTGCGATCGCTACTGGCAGTACAGATGGTGCAAAGAAGTAGCCCGTGGAGGAGATGATATACTTTAGGCATCCAATGACATGGGTGTGCCAATAAGAGGAAGGAAGATTCATCTTCTTCCAAACTGGGAAAGAAACATAAGACTCGCTTCGCACCTGACCCCAAAGATAGGGCTAAGGCTACAGTGACTGCCGTGATTTGGCATTTAGTCAGTAGTATAGTGATATGTTATTTATGCCGACAACCTGGGCACTTTCGACGAGATTGCCCACGGAGGGTAAATCCCAAGGTGACATCTGGGTCCCAATCATCGAGACTAGTTGTGGCTGCTACAGTCGATGGGCGATGGTGTGCTACCATTGCCGCAGCCTCCTGGACATATGAGGAGGGATTTCCAAAGACAGTGGATCCCAGGTTTTGGGGGACAAAGACAGCCCTGGGGCCAATGGTAGGACAGTCCTCCACACCCTAAGATGTGTCAGAGGAGCCATTTTAGTTTCAGAAGGTGACGGGCACCTCCCCACAGCAGGCCGGAGGCCGCAGAGCAGGCCGAGGCAGGACTACAGGCCCACAGCAGTGGACGTCAAGAGTTCTCAGTGGCGGTTCATGCCATCACACCACCGACCTAGAGTCACGCAGATCAGTTGCCATATGCGGTAATGCTTTTTGCTATCTCGCTTTATGGGCAAGAGTGTTATTTGATTTTGGTGCTTCTCATTCATTCATTGCCGTGATCAAGCAGATAGAGCATGAGGTTGAGACCTTGAGGAGCTTCAGATGTGAGTTCCTCCCTAGGATTGCATGCAGAATAGGATGATATACCGTGGGTTGCGAAGTTGGAGATCTCGGAAACCCCACTCACAAGTGGACCCGAGATCATGGACATGTCAGAGTCTCGATGTCATCCCTGGGGATGGATCAGCCGACACTCGTGGTCGCGTATCGACGTGGAGCGTAGAAGGGCTACCGCCTGCACACAGGATCTGCATCGCGGTGGTATTTTGTGGGACAAGCATGATATGTTACCCCAGACAGTATACGAGTCCAAGTGTCGTGACATTATTTAAGGGTTGGCTAGCGAGCCTTATCCTAGAGGATATGAGAAATTCCAACTTACTCACCTTTGTGTAGTTTAGAGTACGAGGATGTTCATGATGAGCTACCGGGATTGCCTCCTAGAGGGTGGTAGACTTCGGTATTGAGTTACACCCTGATACTTCGCCCATCTCTATGACTCCGCATAGGATGGCACCAATTGAGTTGCAGGAACTCAGAGTCCAGCTACAGGAGCTATTGGACAAGGGGGCTCACGATCGAGCACTTCACCATGGGGAGCTCCTACTGCTTTTGCGAAGAAGAAGGACAAGACCTTTCGATTGTGCATTTATTATCGATAGTTGAATAGGGTTACGATCAAGAATTGGTACCTTTTACCAAGGATTGATGATTTGTTTGATCGCTTGGAGAGGAGCTGGTCTACTCCAAGATAAACCTTCAGATGTTACCATCAATCGAGGGTTAGTGTAACACCAAATATACCCTAGCAAGCCAACATGTTTAGAGTATAATAAAAGTAAAAGATATTTATCCCGAGTAAAAATAAGTAAATAACTTGGAATTAATACAACAGTTAAGGGTAAATTAATAAATTACCAATTCATGACCCAAGGGTCATAATATAATAAGTTCATATGTCAAAGTAGGATTTTGATAAATTGAATAGAGAATAAAACTGAAAGTGAGGACCAAAGAGTAATAAAAAAAAAAGATATTAGAATAAAATAAGGAAGAAAATTGTGGAGAGACGCGCTTGAAGGAAAGAGGGATAAAGTTTCTCCCTGGAAAGTGAAATAAAAAGGGATAAGATCAATAGCGAGAAGATCAAAAGAAATATCTCATTTTGGTCTTAGAGAGAGGAGAGAGCAAAAACGAAGAAGAAGAAGAGAAAAGAAAAGAAGAAAGAAGGAAAAAGGAAAGAGAAGATCACAGGTATGGAACTGTGAATATTTGTATGAATACACATGTCTTGGGAAGGTGTATGGAACTACTAAATTTGAATATGGACATGTCTTGGTCTGGGAAACTCCCAATCTCATTTCTTGTTAGATTAAGTTGAGAAGAGCTCTAAGGATCCTAGATATGTGCTTTAGAAGGGCCTGGGCCATAAGTTGAACCAAGAAAATTCCCTATTTTTGATCATATGCAAGAGTCTGACCTTAGAACGAGTTTTTAGGTCAGAAGCAAGGGAATATGGAAGTAAGTCCTTTCGATAAATTGTAGCCACATCAATTAACTTGATGTTAGGCTTTGACCCTCGGATTTGGACCTCTGTAGACCAAGTTAGAGTCCTTTTACTGAGGTCAGCCTAGCTAAATCTGGTCGGGTCGGGCTTCCGCACTGGTCAACTAGCCGGACCTTTAGAATGGGTTTCTGGGTCGGAAATAAAGAGAATTTGACAGTAAGTCCTTCAGAAATTGTAGCCACATCAATGAACTTGATGTTAGGCTTTGAATTTCTTAATTCGACTCCTGTGAGACTGCTATGGTCTTTTTACTCTGAACAGTCAAATGGGTGCGAGTCAGCCATAGAGGTCGTCCTGTAGAGGTCGTCAGGTCCTGTAGTCATCAGGTCCTGTAGGGGTCGTCGATCCCCGTGAGAGGTCGTCGTATTGACTACGCATGACACTCGTAACCCCTAAGGCCATATCTCCTTCGTTTGAACTCCGATTTGGGTGTTCTTGGACTCTATGGAAAGCCCATTGAGTCAAGAATCCATCCATATGCCTGAGGAGGATATTAGATGTCAGACCAAGGTGTTAGACTAAGCTCGTCACTTCAGTGCAGCTCATCACCCGTGTCAGCTTCGTCAAGATCGGCCGCGCATGACCTCCAACTTCGAAGGTCATATCTCCTTCTGTTTGAACTCCGATTTTAGTGTTCTTTGAACTCTATGGAAAGTTTCTATTTAGTTTAAGAACGAATCATGCCCATGAGGATATTAGATGTCAGGACTGAGGTGTTAGATTGAGTTTGTCACTTTAGGTGTGCTCGTCACCCAGTCAGCTCGTCAAGACCGGTCACAAGCATGACCTCCAACTGAAGGTCATATCTCCCGTTTGAACTCGATTTGGGTGTTTGGACTCTATGGAAAGCCCATTGAGTCAAGAATCCATCCATATGCCCAGGAGGAGATTATTAGATGTCAGTATCAAGGTGTTAGGACTTTGGCGGCTTCGTCACCAGTGCAGCTCGTCACCAGGTCAGCTCGTCAAGATCGACCGCGCATGACCCTCCAACTTTCGAAGGTCATATCTCTCGTTGAACTCCGATTTGGGGTAGTGTTCTGACTCTATGGAAAGCGCATTGAGTCAAGAATCTCCATCCATATGCATGAGTGAGGATATTAGATGTCAGACTGGTGTTAGACTGAGATCATCACTTCAGTGCAAATTGTCACCCAGTCAACCATTAAGATCGATCGCGCATGACCTCCAACTAAGGTCACATTCCTTCGCTTGAACTGATTTGGGTGTTCTTGACTCTTGGAAAGCCATTGAGTCAAGAATAAGAATTCATATACCTGGAGGGAGATATTAGATGTCAGATCGAGGTGTTAGGACTGAGCTCGTTACTAATGCAACATCTGTGTCACTGTCAAGATCGACCGCGCATGACCTCCAACTTCTAAGGTTATCATATCTCCTTCGTTTGAATCCGATTTAAAGTTCTCGACCTCTATGAAAGCCCATTGAGTCAAGAATACATTGATATGCCTAAGGAGTATAGAAGATGTTTGACCAAGGTGATAATTGCTGGTCGAGAGGTCGTCAAATTCATACCAGTCACTTTGCCTAGGTTGACTATGCATGCACCTCCATCCTAAGGTCATATCTCCTTCGTCCGAACTCCAATTCATAGTTCTAGACTCTATGGAAAGACCATCGAGTCAAGACCATGTTTCTATACTGATATTATGATGTGTGGAACTCATATTAGGTCCAGAAATAAGAAAAACAAAGTAGTTGTGATATGAACAAGAACTAATAACATAAGTAGATTTGATATGTAAAATAATATAGAAGAAAAGAATAAAAATGATAAGTTCAGAGAAAACATATAATTAAGTGATCGCTTCAAGACCGGATATTGAATGACAAGACACATATGATCGTTGTCAAGACTCCTCGCTAGTGCTACTTCGCTTCTCTATCACGCAAGGCACGTGATGCCAAGAGATTAGTGCTTTGGCACGTATATTACGATCAAAGGTTTCGCACTCCCCGCTTAGTAAGCCACACTTCTATTACGTGTTCGTGCACGTCGTTTCAGACTGCATCAGACTTCGGTATATATTGTACCGAGTCTCGCCCATTCCTTATCTCCTCGTCCAAGCGTTTAATATTTACACGTGGTGTATCCGAATAAGAAAGGATAAAAAGGTAATAGTTTGACATGAAGGGTACCTAAGTAGTTTAAGAAGAAGTCTAGGTTCGCACTCCTATGGGAGATAGAACGCTTGATAAAACATAAGCAAACGCATAATGTTAAAAACATAATGTCAAAGATCATGATAACAGCACACGAAGACAGGTTGATAAGAACACAATATTAACAATAATCCCAAGAAATATCAAGATGTTACCGTTCAACATTGTTAACGAACGCGGCGGCGAGCGCAACGGTAACGTTCAGAAGAATATGATATTACACCGCGCAATACGACGTTAGATCGCGCGATTTGAAGAAACGACGGCATCATCGACATCAACCGGCGGTTGAACGGCTTCATTTCGGCTTCGGCGAACCTCTCGTCTTCGCGCTTAACGGCGTTACACCAATCGATCATAATCGACGTTGAGCAACATCGCTTCATTATTAAAAAACCGGCGATGTCAGAGCGTTAAACCGCGCCGGATTGCCGGCCAAGATATCATGTCCAATATTTCCTATAAAGGATTCGAACGCCACAATGTTAACCGCTTATTTCGCAGATGAGATAGATCGGGTATACCAATCAGGTCAACAGCGCATCTGCGAACTATTGATGTCACTCCGACGCCAGCTACGGACCGTGACAAGAGTGTTCACTATTTGATTGTTTATAACTGGCCACACGCGACTGCATCGCGTTATAAAACCATTCGATACCGCCGCAGCCTGCAGGGACCGTACGCACTGATATCCCCGTATATCAAGACATAGGTTAAATTCGCATGGCATAACTAATTGGATTTGCATAATCAATCTGATTTGCACAATTGAATCAATTGCGTAACCGAATCGAATTTAGAGCATAATTTAATTGATTCGATGCGAATATTGATTATGAAATGAAAGTATTTCGATGATCACGAACCACACCACTGTATAAAGCAAGTATATGTATCGTATTTATATTGATCATCCATAATGATTTAAGGTTTTGAATTGTTAAATTGCATAATGTGATAACAAAGATGTGAAAAACAAGACATGAAAATAGAGTATAACAAATGGTATATAGTATATAACCATGAAAGTAATATATGTATAAGAATATGACATGCATATAACAGATATGCAATATGAACCATTAGAAAGATAATAGACCAACGGATATACTAGAATAAGAAATATATGATATGAATGATATGATGCATATACCTAAACGAACAGAGTGAATACGCTATTAACACATAATGTAAAATTGATACGTAAGCAAGAACGACATGTAGTATAAGTAAAAGATGACAAAGCATTAGAATACGCAAGAAAAGTATAGATAAGGAGATATGTCACACGTGAGAACATGTGACATGTGATAGTAATGTAAAATTATAAGTAATATAAAAGTTATATGCATATGTATGTTTTCAGGATCAATACCATAGGTGTATTGTCCATGCTTATGTTCTACCTGCCGCAAAGCTAACACTCGTGTTCAATCCGTGGTGGTACGTAGCTTAAGACGCGATAGCGATGATATCCCACATCGCCAGAAGGTGCCGCCGTAGATAGGTGTTTCACCAGACGCCGATCTTCGATGTTTTGTAGAAAAAAATGTACATGGTTAAGTAAGCGGGACGATATGTATAGATAAGTCAGGGACACCACTCCAGCTTTATATAGCTTTAAACGATTAAGTATTACAGAATTACTAGATAACCACAAAAATAAGTTCATCAAGAAAGAACAGTCAATGAGTCTCAAGATATAGTCGCGCGCTACCGACGGCTCTGATCCGCTATCGGCCGTGGATCGGACGGACGCGATGCTTAGGGAGACAGATATCCTAAGACGCAGGACGCGTTATGAGCACTTTGAGTTTACTGGTGATGCCTCGATTGACAAATGCACCAAAGAATTTCTTCTTTCATGATTCTATGAATAGGTGTTCCAACCCTATCTAGATCACTTTGTCGTAGTCTTCGTGATTATTTTGATTTACTCCCGCCGAGCGTGGAGCATGAGTATCATTGAGGATTATGTTACATGTCGAGAGACCATTAATGATCAAGCTCCGCAGTTGATGCCTCGCTTCATCGAGATGAGATTTTCGACACGTCAGACGCCTTCAAAGGCCGTTGACCTAGAGAAGGTCGAGGCCGTGGATGAAGGCTGGGAGAGGCCGAAGTCGGGCCAGGATACGTAGCTGATCGGGCCGGGTATTACGTAAGATTCCGATTTGAGGATTTCTCCCATTAGCAAAGAGACTCTTATGACGAAAACAACCCAAGGAGGTCAAGTTTGATCGGGATGACCGACACGCGAGGAGCGCATTCCCAAGAGTTGAAGGCATTCCAAGAGTTGAAGATGAGGCTTAGCCATCAAGCCCTATCTCGACAGTCTCCCACAGGGACAGGGCATACCGTGCATTATGACGCCGAGGCCTGACCGATGTGTGTTTTGATGCACCGGAGAGGTAGCTACGGTTCCCGCCGCCTGAAGAATCATGAGCAAAATTACCCCACACACGACATGTGGAGTCAAGTGGTCGTGAGGCTCGCTCTTGAAGATTTAGCGCCACTACTTATAAGGACGAGGAGTTCAAGGTGTACCGCACCATAAAAGTCTAAAGTATATCTTCAATGCCACGACCTCAAATTATTATAAACACAGATGGATTTGAGTCTTGAGGATTATGACTTCACTTTGCATTACCAATTCCGAGCAAGGCAAATGTGGGCGGCCGATGCACTCCGCCTAAGTCACGGAGCATCAAAAGATAGCTTCCCCGGGAGCATGATGCTGACCGTGGGACGCTGGGCTATAGTACAACGAGCGTACTGGTGGTACGCTGGGAAGCCAGTAGCTACATCGCCTTCGTTGAGAGAAGAGTGATCGAGTCCTGTGGGAAGGACGCAGATAGTGTCCATCGTGACCTGCACAAACAGTGTAGGCGACGAGGGTCGGGACCGTCCACCCGATGATAGTCTCTTATGGTGACCGGTGCAGTGGCTCCCCATTCGACCGATTGAGAGGAGATTCTCAGGAGTTTCACCCGCTTCCTCGATTTGCAAGCAGATCTAGGTGGCACGAAGATGTACCAGATCTCTACCGCCGCACTACCGAGCTGGACGCAAGAGACACATAGGACTTTGTTCGACGATGTCTCACGTGTCAGGCTGGTGGCCGAGCACCGTAAGCCGCCAGGCTACTTCACCATCGAGGTGGCCGAGTGGGAAGTGGGAGCACGTCACGATGGATTTTGACCCACTTGCTGCCACGAACACCGCAGTAGACATGATGCCAGATGGGTTGATGAAGGATTGGGCTCACGAAGCCTGGCCAAGATTTTCTAAATTGCAGATGACCTCACATTAGAGAGATTCCCCGCGGCTGTATATTCAAGAGATATCCGGCTACATGGAGTACCAAGATCCATAGTGTTCTGGATAGGGACCGAGCACTACGCTTTGAAGAAGAGTTTCCAAAGGCTGGCACACCGCTTAACCATGAGTACAACTTTCCACCCACGTATGATGGTCGGGCCAGAGGACTAGCGCTGTGTGTTGGGAGGACATGCTGCGAGCATGCGTCCCAGATCATAAGGGTAGCTGGGATGAGCATTTGCCCTCAGTGGAATTCGCCTCACAACAAATGGGGCCATCGACGAGTATACAAATTGCAACTTCATATGAGGTATCAGACAGGAGGCCACGCAGATCACCGTGTTATGTCGGGACCGAGGTGGAGGAGAGCTCCATCACTGGTCCCGATCCGCATTGGGGTGGGACACCTCCGAGAAGGTGAGCTTTGATATCACAGCTGCCTCACCCGCCGAGCCTGTAAGAGCTATGCCGATGCATGACGTCTAACTTTAGAATTCGAGGTCGAGATCACATCTCTCAAGGTGATGCCTAAGAGAGAGTTTCGTCGTTCTGGTAGAAGCTTAAGGGTTATCGCCGAGGTTTATCAAATTCCTTCGAGATACTCGAGTGGCAGGTGCTGTAGCCGGCACTCATGACCTAGCATGTCGTGTCCACAAGGTATTTCACGCCTCCATGCTCTGGAAGTATACTCCGCATCTAAATTCTCATATGGTGGATCGGTACAGACTGGTGGGTCGACACCGATTCGACCTTCCGAGGAGTGGACCGCGTGGCCTGGATAGCCGCATCAGGTTTTAATGCAAGACCTCGAGGCTAGTGAGGGTGCTGGTGGCGCACTCATGGAGTGGAGGAGTCAACGGACACGATGCGGTCCCACCTATCCCTTCGTTTAGGGACGATGGTACGTGGTTTAGTCGCTAATATTTAAATGACGAAGTTTACATGTATGGTAGAGCAGCGTGACGTTATATATGTAATGCCGCTTATGTTGTGATCATTCCAATTTCGAACGAAATTCCTTTAAGGAGTGAGAATGTAGCACTTAAAATTATAATTCTCCTCGAAAATGGCAAATCAGAATTTCGGGTCAAAACCCGAAATTTTATAGATCTCGATGACGGAACGGATTTCACTGCTAGAATCGCCTTATAAATTTAGCTAACACATCAATTTCGCCAAATTCGGCATACCGTAATTTACATCGCGAGGCAACGAGTACTCCTGCGGCCGTAGTTATGATTACGCGACGCGACAGTCGCAAACGTGACTCATGTGACACATGTTGCATGAGTAGAGAGAGGATGGAAATGGACGGTCGAGATAGTGTCAAATGTCGAAAATCCAAACTTAGGGACATGATTGGTATTATGTGATTTGTAAATGATAATAGGACAAAAGTTTAAATAGTGTCATCTCCTTCTTCTATTAAGGGCCAAAACGTGAGGGAGGAAAAGAAAAGGGTTTACAGTACGAAATGGTGATTTTGCAGAGAGAAATTCTCCTAAGATCTCTAGTATCCGACCGTCGAATTCTTCGACAAGAAGGAAAGTTGCCATATCGCGAGGACTAATGCCGTGAGCACCTGGCTTAGGAGCTTCGATTAAACTCGTAGACGCCCCAAATCCCGGTCCGACCTCACAACTAAATGAATACTGCGGAATGTCTGCACCCGACGCTTTTCACGAAAATCAAGCAGAACTCTTTTGCACGAGCTCTACCCAAATACGTAACTTGCATAACTGTCCCAAAATGTACCAATATAACAGTTTATGGATTTAAAACTACCACTGGGCCCATAAACAATACTCAATATACATGCCAACTATCAATCCAACTATATACCCAATAGTTACAAGAGTTAATATAAGCTTACTTTATACAATACATACATTAAACTTAAAAAGTTCTAATACATGTATACATCAAAGCCACAACCCAAATTTCTTCTTAATCCCCTCGGTCTCAGGACGAGCCGGTCCTCGCATCGCTCCCGTACTGTAAATAATATCCCTCGACAAGGTGAGCTAATGCTCAGTGAATCGCCCCTGGGCTGGCTATTCACCACCTAAGTGCAAAGGTAACGTTCCACGAAAACATTACATTCAAGCAAAATGCATGATCCTACTTAAATGTCTACATGACCAACCCGCATCCCGAGCCCTCACCGACTTCCATCACACTCCGCCTAAGCCTCAGATGAAAATTATTATTTTGCTTATTCAGGACAACCTCCGATGTGTATATATATCAACTGGGCCGCTCCGACGATTGATATATTATTTATTTGTGGACTCACTCCTCCGATGAATATCAATTGGGCCGCTCCGACGATTGATATTTTTTAAATTTGACTACCCGATAATTAATACTTTAGACAACCGAACCGCTTTTCTAGATCATCTCATGCACTCACTCCTATAGTCCTAGGGTAAACAAAGGTATATGGAATGCGGCATGCCAATTCCACATAGTTTACTCATGTAAATATATAAAACATGCATATATTTAAATAATCAATTCACACAATCATGTCATGTAAATTTCATTTCATACCTCAAAATTAGCTCACTGGCTAATGATTAAACACGAGCAATTTTAATTTAACACTGACCAAACACATTTTCACAAAATATATTTTGAGAACATCAAGCTGAATAGTGAAACCCCTACACATTTTGTGTCTCCACAACTCACCTAGTGAACTCCGAAGAGGCCATTTCCGGCCTCATTCCAATCAATGCACAATTTATTTCACAATTTTTTTCACAATTAATCACTCAATGTACCGTGCCCAAAGGATGACGACTCCAATGGATTCCAAAAAATTTCTAATAACTGTCCCATGTTTTGGGACCGATCAAACGGCCCCCACCCGACTCTTTCGACCAAACATTTGTAAAGTACTTAAAACGGAATAAACGCAAGTAGGAGAAACTCCCTACCTTACTGAGTTTCTTGAGGAAACTCCCTTAAATTCCACGGGCCCTCTCCGTAGAGTGCCTTTCTTCCTTCTTTGTTCAAGCACCGACGGCCGGATCGCCCGTATTTTTAGAGAGAAGCTCAGACCTTCTCACACTAAAACAATCGCCATTTTGCTTTCTATCGCCTCCTCGCGCTTCCCAGACGCTGCCTATTTCATAAGGAGAAAGACGACATCAGAAAGCATTTTTTTGTCCTTTTGTGTCATTTAATCCATTTAATTAATTAATTCCCTTATTTCTCCAGTTTTGACATTCGGCACTATCTTGGTCATCCATTTTTATCATTTTTCTACTCATGCCAATTATGACACATGATTACTCGTTATATGTGATTTTTGTCACATCAAAAATCGTTTTACGGCACCCGAAATACGATGTTTCGAAAAACGTACCAACTCCGACTGTCTCGGAATCATACGAAAATTTATGTGCTAGTTAAGCTTCGCGAGACGATTTCAACGGTGCAATCCGTTTCATCATCCGAGATTTAGAAAATAAATTCTAGATTTTTTTATCCGAAATAACAATTTTGTAATCGAAATTACTTGCCACTCTTTTCCAAAATTGGAATTTCTCGGCTCCATACTGTGAGTGTAGGAGTTTTGTTTACTTGAGTTACACTTGTTTAAGTGTTTTGTGGATGATTGAGTTGGGATTTGAGGTCGTGAGGGGTCAGCTTGACTCCATCCCAAAACTTGGAACCGAAATGTGAGAACTTTTGGAGCTCATTTGAAATACCAGGATCGTAGGGCCGCTTGGTGTTTGTTTCAATTTGGCGAAATAAATCAAAGTGATGTATGAGGCCTAAACGGTTATTGATTTCTCAAGCTCACAAAAAGTAACCGATGATTGGTGATTGGTCAGGAATGTAAGAACTTGAGGGCTTCACTGTCTATGTGAATAGTTCACGAAATATTTATATGGAGAAAATGTTTGGTCAGTAATTCAAACCCAAATTGTCAAGCTATAATTAGCCCACGTGGAGCTAATTTTTGGTATAAGGGATTGAGAACAATATAATACATGTTGTTGTGATAAAATTCTATGTAAATATATGCACGCTTCGATATATTCTGCACGTTGCTATATAAATTCAAGGCTGGAATGACATAACGCTGCTTTCATATACACTCTGCAGAATCTGTACTTTAAAAGGTGGCATGACATGAATTTTCTGAAAATGAACACGGTTGCGAAAGGAATTTGGCCAAGATGATTTTCGTAGAATGGTGTTGGAGATGGTCCCAATCTATGCCTGGAGGAGTCAAACATGTATTGTTTTGGAAGGTTCTACCATTTCGCCTGAGGTAGTCCCATATTTTCTACCGGGTTCGTAGTGTATTTTCAAGAAATAAATAAGCTTGTTTTTGAAATGATGTTTTCTCATGCATGGCTTAGGCAAGTGTGAGGGAGCTCTGATGACTCTGACATGGGTTGAGTCATTTACATTCAAGTGCAGTGATCATGAATTTACTTGAGTGTGTGTTTACTTTGGATCATTGCATATGCACTTAGGTGGGGAGTAACCCATTTAGGGTGATTCCACTACTGGGCGATAGCTCACCCTGTCGAGGGAATATCATTTCAGGTACATGGAGCGTTCGAGGAGATGACTCATCTTAGAGGCCAATTTTGAAGAAAGCCGGGTTGTGGCTTGATATTTTTGAGATAATATGTATTAGAATTTATAATTTTAATATGTATTTGTATTAAGAGTAAAGCACAACTCTTGAACCATGTAATATAATTGGTTGAATATATTTGGATGAGTATGACAATTAGGCCTAAGTGGCCATTTTTACTCAGGTATGGGTCTCGAGATACGAGACGTATAGGTTTTCCCGCAGTTAACAGTAGTCAACGGACTTCTGCTTCTCGGGGCGTCAAGGTACTTCTTTGTAACTTTCCCTTTCCATGTTCGAATCCATAAGCTTGTTGTATTTAATTGAATTTTTTTAGTGGACAAGTCTCTAACCTCATAAGCTTTCTAATTTCTATAAAACGACACTGCTTCGATAAAAAGCATCAAAACGACATCGCTTTTTTAACTCTTGGAAAATTAATGGGAACTCGCTCTACTCGGGACCACCCGGCGCATCACGGCTTCACCGGCTCAACTGGCCGATTCACCAAATGACCGTTTGCCACCGCTCGACCGCCTGGCCGATCAAAACGTTTGCAATTGACTTTAATTCTGCTTTTACGTTTATTTGACGGTCCGACCACAGACTGTTAAAGCTTGTTCTATGAAATATTGCTTTGCTATGGTAATATTTTTATATATATATATATATATATATATATATATATATATATAAAATATTACCATGTAAAGTAATGTTTTAAAACCGGACTCTGCTTATATATCATGAAGCTTATTTTGAGGATAAATTAGTGAAGGATGTTGTTTAGTGTTTTTTTATCATCTCTTGTTCACATAGTATTCATATTTAAAACAAAGGGTTACTTTTCATGGTAATAATTAATAAATTTTTTTCTTTATGTTCTAATAAATCCCAATAGACTACTCAAGTCATGGTTTTAGTTCTTAATCTCTATAATATTTATAACATCCTTTATCTTAAAATAATTAAGTATATTTTGGTCTATAATTATATGTTTTAGCATAATTTTTATTCCTTTTTTTAATATTGCCTACATCATCTTATTAAAAGTAGTTTTATGTAATAATTATATTTTGTCAATCACCATTTTTAATCATGGTAAAAAGAAAAGTATAGTGATAATAAGAAAAGACATGGGATGTTGATAGTTGAATCTAAATTGATAGAAATAGAATTTAAATTTTTTAAAGATGAATTTTCATCATAATCTAATTCCAAAAGTTAACTATATATTAAAAATATAATAGATTTCTTTTTCATTTCTTATTCAAGCATCAACTTCACTTACTTAGGGCACAAGTTCTATAATTTGGTATAAATTTGCTTGAAGGAAAAATAAATTGATATATTTTAAAAATTTGAAATATGATGAAGTGAAAATAACAAATATTTTAATTTGATTATATATATATATATATATATATATATATATATATATATATATATATATATATATATATATATATAGAAGTGACATCTTTTAATTTAAAGAAAATAATTATTTTCTATTATATATTAAAGAAACTAAATGAAATGAGGTCATTTAATTTTTTTTTATGAAGAATACATTAATGTTGTTTGCTAGGGGTTACATACATGGAATAAAGAATGGTGCAAATATAGAATATAAATGTCAATATTTAATTAAGAGAAAGTAACAAAAAAAAGAAAAAAGAAAAGAAAAGATGTTTCACTTATCCTTGCACCAAACCCTTACATCCACTCACACATCCATTGCATCTATCAACCCTGCATACCTATAACGCCGGCTATAATGATTTCATTTTTTAGGTATGAGACTTACCATCGTCAACACCCTTATCACCAAGACACAAAACCCAACGCTTGCTGATGAATCCTCTCATGGCAAACTAACTTCATCGCAGAAGGATTTGAATCATTATAGAAGGCCTCAAGGTCTCTGGGGTGGCCCTTCTCCATAAAACGCTTGATTCTCAATGCATCCTCCTACTATGATCTGATCGTTGATTGCAACCTCATTCAATAATATTCAGCAGATGAAGCCTCATCACTGATTCATCCATCGACGAACATCATAAAATACTTATCTGGTAAATTCTATTTGTTATAATTTTTTTTTATTTTATGGAATGGATAGAGTTCCGGTTTAGATCTATTCCAAGTCCACATAGGAATGGTTAAATTTCTTTATGAGTGTATTTTAAACACAAAAAGAACATAATAATTAAAAAAAATGATACCATCCTAGTCTTCCATTCCCTTGGGAAAGAAGAGGTAGATTTTAAGAAGCATTACCATCTCAAATGTAGAAAATTTAAGTGCTTTCTTTTTCCTTTAAGTTTTGTATTTGTTCATTGGAAAAAAATACGGGAAATGGAAATAAAACAAAGAGAAGGAAGATATTAATGAGAAGACCTGAGAAATTCCAATTTTGGAAAATGGCAAAATCAGAATTTCGATAAAAAACCAAATTTATTATCTAGATCTCGATGACGAAATGGATTTCACCGTTGGAATCGCCTTATGAAATCTAGCTAGCATCGTCGACCTTCACGACCCGAGACACCTGAGATCGTTTTTTGAGGCAATCGAATATCAAAGCCAGAAAGAGAAATGTGAGGGAAAAGTCACTTATAACATGTAATCATGTGACACATGTTGCATGAGTAGAGAAATGATGGAAATGGACAGCCGAGCTCGTGCCACGTGTCAAAATCCAAGCTTAGGGAAATGATTGGTATTATTTAAATTGTAAAATTGAAAAAGACAAAAGATTGTATAGTAATCATCTTCTCCATTAATTGGAGACAAAATGGGCAAAAAAACGTGAGGGGCTGAGAACGGACTTACAGTAGCTTAGGATTTCATTTTTTAGATAGAGAGTAAGCCACTTCTCTCTAAGATTACGGGTGATCCGACCGTCGGAATTCGTCGGGACAAGAAGGAAAGTCGCTCTACGCAGTGAGGCCTACGCGTGGCTCCGGCAAGGAGTTCGTACAAACTCCGTGAGGTAGGGGTTTAATCCTACTTGAAGCCACTTTATTTAAGTGTTTGAATGCTTCGTTGACTTGAGGCCTTGAACGGTTGAGCTGATCGTCCCAAAACTTGGGACCAATTATTGAAAATTTTGGGAGCCCTTGCAATCATGATCGTAGGGGGCTGTTTTGGGTGCTCAATGGTATAAATTATGTCATAAATCATGTTTTGATGTGTATGAGGCCGAAAATGGCTAGGGAATTCGGGTTCACGAAGTGGAACCGATGTAGGGTAGTCGCCTTGAACAGTAACCCGAGGGTTTTACTGTTCACATGAATAGTGTTCACGAAATAAATTTTGTGAGAAAAATATGTTTAATGAGCAACCGAATTGCTTCGTGGGTTGTTAATTGTGCCCCATGTGAGCTAATATTTGGTGTAATGGATTGTAAAATTGCATAAATATGTTTGTGTGATTAAATTACTATGTAAATGTATATCATGTTATATATATTCGTGAGATGCTATATAAATTGTAATGTAATCGCATCATGCATTCCATATGCACCGGGGCACCCTAGAGCAATAGGGAGCGAGAGCATGAGATGGTTTCTCGAGAGAATTGTTTCTGAGGGTTGACTAATAATGATAATTATGGAGTGTGTCCATAATATCTGAGGGTAGTCAATATAAGATATCAATCGTCTGAGTCACCAATTGATATACATCTGAGGGCTGTCCACCAAATAGATTATCGGAGTTGGTCCACTACTTATATCGGAGGGTTGTCCATAATTAAAAACAAATACCTTTGTTTTGAAAATAATGTCTCTCATACATGGCTTAGGCAAGTTTGAGGGAGTTAGTGAGGACGCGGGACATGTGTTGGTCATTTAAACATTCAAGTAGGATCACGTATTTGCTTGAATGTGTGTTTACATAGGATCATTGCATATGCACTTTGGTGGGGAGTAACCAATTTAGGGTGATTCCACTACAGGCATGAGCTCACCTGTCGAGGGAATTCATTATTTCGTGTAATGTGGAGCGCACAGGAGACTCCGCCATCCTGTAGGTGGCCGATATCAAGAAAGCCGTATTGTGGCTTTGTGTTTTATGATGTATTACATGTATTAGAATTCTAGAATTTTAATATATGTTGTATAAGAGTAAATTATTAGCTCTTAAAAACTATGGTGTATAGTTGATGTTTATTGACGAGTATTGTCATATGGGCCCAAGTGGCCGTTTTACTCATGTATTTGTCTTATGATTGAGTTGGGATACAGTTTTGTATTTTGCATTCTGATGTACGAGACTCGCCACTTTCGTGGAGTGGTGTCATTACCCGACATCCACGAGTATTCCCGCTGGTCAATTATTGTCATCCTGGGATAATTTTAATGCATACATGGCCAGATAAACAGAGGATAATGTATCACCTAGGGAGCTCGGGTTTGTATCTTAATACCACTTGGGTGGTTCATGTAGGTTAGGTATGAGATTACCTAGGAAGGCAATGGAACAAAACTAGGACATTGCATGTATGTGTTTTAGGTGATTGTTTGATGTGTTTCAGGTGATCATGAATTGATGAATGGTTGTGTGAATGGTGTGCATACCATATTGTTATGTGTTGTGATTGGTTTTTGTGCTTAGTGAATAGCATTTAGTGTGTGGGAAAAGTTTTAGAGTTTTACAGTGTGTAAAACTTAAAAGAGAAAATAAATAAAATAATTTTTTATAAATTTATTTAATATTTGGAATATGAAAAAAATGAAAAAAAAATGAGGTGAAGAAAATTGTTTTCTAAGGTTTTACAGGTAAAACTGAAGAAAATTGAATAAAATAATTTTTTTTTTAAGTTTATTTGGTGTTTTAGAATACATGTATTAGAAGGTTGTAAACTTTTAATATGTGTTGTTTAAGAGTAAACTTTTAACTCTTGAAACTATGGTAAATAGTTAATGTATTTTGATGAACATTGGTATATGGGCCCAAGTGGCCATTGGTACTCATATTGGATTATATTGGATTGTTTGGGATGTGCTTTGTATTGCAGAGCCCTGGGACAAATAGACTTGCCCTATTTTAGAATAGTGTCTGTTACCCATTCACGAGTATTCCGTGGGTTGATGGTAGTCAACCCGACCCTCGAATCGGGCACAAATTATAATCATCCCAAAGACCAATTTTTAATTTTTCATTTTCCAGAATACTCAAATAAATTTATAAAATAAGATAAAATCAAATAAAATGAGACAAAATTTTGGAAAAATGAAATTTTCGAAAATAAAATTTTTGTGGATAAAATTGATTTGGCATTTGAATTAATTGTCTCACATTGCATTTAAATGGACATAGAATAAGGAATCGTATATTATGAGTATGAATAGTGTCTTTGGGCCGTGTTTACGCCTTGTGAGATACTCAGATTAGATGAATCGCCATTTAAACCGTGCATGGCTATCGAGGACGAGGACGAGGCGCCCACGAGGTAATCACGCACCACCGTGATTTGATCGCAGCCTTTGTAGAGGTCAGAGGTATTGCTATTGTAGCTATAGCAATGTGCCTAAGTAAAGGTGTAGCTAGGAGGTCCTAAAAGAACTCCTGTGAGGTTTGTGGGCGCATCATCCTCCACATTCACAGGAGAGGAGATCCATGGCAAGTGCATCATTGGTTCATGCAGATTGAGAAGGTGTTGGGAGGCTGCGGAGATTACCTCTCGTTTACTCCAGATCGACTAACTCGCTCCATTTAGGAGGCGAGGCCCAAGCATGGTGGAATGGGCAAGGATCTCAGAGACCCAGAGGCGATGACATGGGCGCAGCTCTTGTCTGCCTGCGGTGCACTCTAGATAATCGCGAGGCATGCGAAGGCCTGTGGAGTTCCTAGAGTCAAGCAAAGTGGGCGATGGGATCAGATGGATTATGTGGCTGGGGTTCACGTGAGCTAAATTCCGATTTGTCGATGATTACACGGCCACGTATTATACTGGCGTTAGGAGATTCGAGAATGGAACAAGTTGTCCATTAGGGCTGGGCAGATTGTAGGACTTCGCCTACAGATATGGACTCCATGGCCTGGACACTCACTATAGAGAGAGAGATAGAGGATGCCTTGAGCACTTCTGGATAAAGTGTGTGAGTAGCAAGAGGAAGGAGAGTCGCCTTCTTCTAAACTCGTGAGTTAGCAAGAGGGCTTAGTTCACGAGGGTTCAGAGTCGAGGCCTACGTACGTGGACATCATTCAGGGCGTGTCCACGCCCATCACACCGCAGTCGAAGAAGATGCCAGCTATGTGGTATCGCTTTTTGCATCCTATGGGCAAGAGGTTATTTGATTCCTGCGGCTTCGTATTCATTCATCAAGCCGTGATCGCCTGTGATAGAGTCAAGAGGTTGAGACCTTAGAGGTTACTTAGATGTGAGTTCTCCCTAGGATTAGGGCTAAGAATAGGGATGATATGTCATGGTTAAGTAGTTGAGATCTCGTAATTTTACCTCATAGCGCACTCGAGATCATGGACATGTCACAAACATGTCATCCCGATGGATTACCGACACCATGTGGTCGCATCGATTGTGAGCGTAGGAGGATTACCGCCTACACGTAGGAGGGTACTCATGTTGTATTTTAAGGGGACAAGCATGATATGTTGCCCTGCATAGCTTTACTGGGTTGGCTGCCCTGCACTCTCGAGGATCAAGCACTGTGACTTATCTACCTCTGGGCCAGAGTAAGGAGGATGTTTCTTCCGATGAACTACCGTGGATTGCTCTCCGCATAGGCTGTGGTGGACTTCGCATCGAGTTACACCCCGGGTACTCCGCCCATCTCTATGACCTCGCATAGGATGGCAGCCCCGCTGATTGCAACTCGCAGTCCACGCCGTGCCATCGGACAAGGGATCTATTGCATCGAAAGCACTTCACCAATGGGCGTCCGCTTCTATTTTCTAAAGAATAGCGACAAGACCCTTCGAATTGTGTATTGATTGATGCATGTCGAACAGTGGTTATGATCAAGAATAGGTGCCTATTAATGAGGATTAATACTGTTTGATCACTGAGGAGCGCGAGTCTACTCCACGATAGACCTTCAATGCTACCATCAGTCAAGGTTAGGAGATAGATATCCCTAAGACAAATAGCTTAGGGACGCCGCTATGTACTTTGAGTTTACGATGATGCCTTTTGATTGACGAATGCTCCAAAGCAAAGATTCATGGATCTTATGCACAGGTATTCCAACCCATTTCTGACTGGCCATCAGTAGTCTTCGGATGACATCTTCGATCTACTCCTACTGCAGTGGGAGCATGAGTATCATCCACAGGATTGTATTACGCTTGTTGAGAGACCACCGCCAGGCGCCAAGTTCAATAAGCAAAAGCCTTAGCTTACTCGAGGTGAGATTTTGGGACACGTAAGCATCAAAAGCGGCCGCTGGACCCGTAGAGAAGATGGGCCGTGATGAGTCGAGAGGCCGGTCGTACCGTATACTGGTTTGGCTGGATGCTGCCAGAGATTCACGAGGATTTCTCCCGATTAGCAAAGACTCTATGACGAGGTCGAATCTTAAGGAGGTCAAGTTTGATCGATGACCAAGGGAGGCTACTTCCTGGGGAGTTTAAGAGGAGACTTACTTCAGCCTCCTATCTCTTGCTAGTCCCGACAGGGGATGGCAATGGTTTGTATTGTGATGCCTCGAGTACCGGACTGAGATGTGTTTTGATGCGTCCGGGAGGGTGATTAAGGGTTCTGCCACGCTTGAAGAACTGCGAGCAGCACCACCCACACACGCACGGAGTTGGCGCCGTAGTCTCGCCCCCCTTTAAAGATTCAAGCTCACTCATTTATATGGCAAGGAGTTCTGAGTGTACTAAGACCACAAAGTCCTGGGCATATCTTTCACGCAGCCGAGACTCACAGAGGCAACGATGGATGGAGCCCTGCAGGATTATGAGTTCACTTTGCATTACCACCCCGGTAAGGAAAATGTGGTGGTCATGCACCTGGCCTAAGTCACGGAGTATCAAGGTATAGCTTCAGATGGATGCTCGACTGTGGGAGTAGTGTGGGTTACAGACAAATGAAAAATGGTACGTTGGGGAGTTTAGTGGCTACACCATCTCTATTGAGCAGAGTGATCGAGTCCTGTGCGTGACGTTGCAGATAGTTTCCATCAGTGGACTCAAATGTAATGGGAAGATTGTACCGGACTGCTCACATGGTAGTCTTCTTTGTAGGATAGAGATGTTGGTTCCTCATTTGACCGACTTCGAGAGAGGAGATTTCGCGGAGTTTCCATCGCTTCTCAATTTTCCTTGCCTCATCCAGTGGTACGAAGATGTAACCTATCTTCAGCTGTATTACTCGGGAGCAATGAAGAGACATTTAGGGACTTTGTGCAGATGATGTCTCATGTCAAGAAAGTTAAGGCCGTGAGTACCCTGGAAGGTTGTTGTGGCTACTTCACCAGGCTGGAGGTGGTCAATGGAAGTGGGAGCACGTCACGATGGATTTTGTGACCCACTTGGTTGTTCTGACACCCGCAGAGACATGATGCAGACTGGGTGATAAGTGACCTGGCTTCACTAAGCCTGCAGACATTTTCAACCGGCGCGGATGACTCACATCGAGAGATTTTGCCTGGTTGTATATACGAGATAAATCCTGGGCCACATGGAGTACCGCATCAAAGATCCAAAGTGCCTGGACAGAGACCCGAGGTTTACTGCCGCACCCTTTGGAAGAGTTTCAAAAGGCTATGGGCATAACACTGACCATGAGTACAACTTTCCACCCAGCATGTAGGACACGCCCAGAGACACTATCCAGTGTTGCAGGACATAAGCACAGCATGCCCCTGGATCATATGGTCAGCAGTTATCGCTCTTGAGGTTCGCTCAACAACAGCTACTGGTGCGAGTACAGATGGTAACTGTATGAGGTGCACTCAGAGTGGAGGCCATGCAGATCAATCACATATTGACCGAAGCGGAGAGAAGCTCCATCACCGGTCCCGATTCGATAAGAGATAACCTCCGAGAAGGTGAGATTCATACAACAACAAAAATCTCTCTCACGCCAAAGCTTCGTGAGAAGAGTTATGGCAGATAAAAATGACGGTCGACCTTAGAGTTAGAGGTCGTGGATCACGCCTCGGGGTGATGCCTAAGAGGGAGCGGCCAAGTTCGACAAGCGTGGAAGCATCGCCGGTGGTTTATCGGGCCGCTGAGATACTCAAGAGGGTGGTGCACTGTCGCAGATATCTGCTTGACTTTACCCACCCAAATATCAGTACCACCAGGTATTTGTGTCTCCATGTCCGGCGTATACTCTCAAGATCCAAATTTCGCGTATGGATCGATAGATCTGGTGTGACACTAATGGGACATTCGAGGAGGGACCAAGGTGCATTTTGACACAAATTGATCGCTTTCTACGACGCAAGACTTGAGGCCAGTGAGGGTGCTATGGCGGCACTATGGAGGAGGAGTCAACCGGAGCCGCCAGGACACGATGCGTGTCGACAAACCCCACCCCCTTCTAGCGGCAGTGTGTGTCGCACACTCCACAAACCCTCAAATTGCCACTTAACGACCAAAATCTCGTGAAGCTAAGCCGTATTGCTTGCTTAAACCTCAGATGTACCTTTCTTCTTTCCAACTTTAGATTTGCAACCTGGCACAGAAACCTTAGCAAAGATGATCTACAGATAGGATAATTCCAAATCTCGTATACACAATTTACACTTTATCCAAATACGGCAACCAAAGAACCCAACACATTCTCATAAACTGCATCATGTACATACATATGTTCCAATATACAAATTCAGCATTTTCCCCTTTACATAATATTATTAATTACATCACTTACACAAATGTCGAGAACTTCTAATACGCTCCAACGTCCTCATGCCTCACACTGAAAATAGTTTTTAAAATACAAAATAATGAGTTTAAACGTAGCCTAATGAGTGTATGCTTTATAAAATGTTTTGTTTTTCATGAAATATCCTAAACCGTGGAAACTTTCTTTACAATTATTTTCCGTAAGCCTTGCTTTGCCATTTTAAAGTTTCAAACTTTTGTACTTATTGCTTTAAAAGTTTATAAAAAACTCTTTTTAATTACTCGCTTGCTTTGCTTCGTTGTTTTGCTTGCTTTAAAAGTTTATAAAAACTTTTAATACTTGCTTGCTCTGCTTCTAAAAGTTTACAAACTTTTCTCACTCTCTTGTTTGCTTGTTTTAATTCGTTGCTTTAAGTTTATAAAACTTTTAATACTTAGCTTTAAAATGTATAAAATGATTTCTCAAATCTCATTAAAAAATTTCTCAAAACTCACAAACTTTCATGAAAAATTCTCAAAACTTTTATAAACAAGGGAGCCTGGCTCAACCGCTTTTTTTAATCACCACGGGAGCCCAGCCTCAACTCGATCGCTTTTGAAATATAAATCCGGAGCCTAGGGCTCAACCGCTTGCTTTAAAACTCTAATTTAAGCCTCACTGGAACCAATTGTTGGATTTTTTCAAAATCAGAGCATCATGTTTATAAAACATCACCATTGAGGCTATTTTGCTTGTTACCCCAGTGAACACGGGAGCCTGCAAATGACCGTGTCGGTGGAAGGACCTGCGGTCCGCATCACCTTTTTTTCCAAAGGAATATGGTGGAATTGACCTCGTGTCGCCATCACCATAATTTAGTTGAGCTCATAACTTATATACTTCTCGTATGTGCCACTAGCCTCTCAATGTATAATGTATGACCTAAGTTTGCCAACCGTGCAAAACTACAATGCATGTATGAGATCCTAACACCACTGCACGCATTTTAACAATCGACCTGGCTTGTTTGCTTAGAACTAGGAAGGCCTCGTTCGTAAATTTTATTTTTGCTTGCTTATTTGCTTTTTGAAAAATGGTTTTACAATTTAAAACCATTTGCTTGCTTTCTTGCTTGAAAAATGGTTTAATTATTCAAAAACCATTTACTTGCTTGCTTGTTTGCTTGAAAAATGGTTTAATAATTCAAAACCATTTGCTTGCTAAATTTCTTGCTTGCTTTTCAAATATGGTTGAATAAATCAAAACCATTATTTATTTGCTTTTCACATATGGTTTAAAATCAAAACCATTTACTTGCTTTTCAATTTTGGTTTAAATCAAAACCATTTGCTTGCTCTTTAAATTATGGTTTTACAATCAAACCCATTAAATATCAATGTAAAACAGTTTATAATATAATACACTAGTATTTGGAAAATGGGTTCAGAACACTCATCTTTTTCTGCTTATTAAACTTTGAGCACGACTCCACAACTTTTCCCGCCTTTGCTTTTAGCCTACACATTCGATGTATTAGACCACACACACGTCAGCACAACCAACCAAATACTATTCACTGTTCATTGTTCACTATTCACTGTTCACTATTCATTGTTCACTATTCACTATTCACTATTCACGTGGAAATCCGGTGAAATCCCGTGATTTCGGTACCCACGCGTAGCTCGCGTTGCATAGAGTAACTATACCTACTGGTCCGAAAAGCATCACCAATTAGAATCGACGATCCGAGAAAACTAAAATATGGATTTTCCGAATATTTACCTAAATCTCTAGGTGAAATCCTGTTTTTGGTACTCACGCAGAGTCTCGCCAGAGCACTTTTCATGTTTATCCCGAATGACCCGACGATCGTATTCGTGAAATCCGAGAATGACTCCAAGAGAGAAAAATATATTTTTTTTTTCCCTTTGAGAAATCATTTCCCACGCCTCTGCTGTTCCTTCTTATTCCTTTTGTTTGGTTTTTGCTTTTGTTGTTTTTTTTTTCTTTTTCTTTAAGTGGGACCCACATGTCCCTTTTTCTTCATTTCTCGGTCCATTTCAGCCTCGAAACAATTTATTTTGTCCCGGTTTCAATTTCCTTTATCCTAATTGAATATTCTTTAAATATTTTCCATTTTTTTGAAATTTTTCAAAAATCCCGTTTTCAGGTTTCACTCTATATCCGTCGCCTAGAAATTCGTAAAATATTCCGACTGTCTCGGAATTCAATGAAACTAGGTCACTAGATTTCGCGAGACGAACTTAACTGCGCATTCCGTTTCTTCATCCGAGATCTAGAGAATTTTCGAGACTTCCCTGAACTATTTTGGCAATTCATTATTATTATTTTACTATTTAAACTTCCATTAATTATACTTACACCCCCTCCACTTTCCTTAATTGCAAAAGTGCCACAATTCTTTGAAAACTTTACCATTTTATCCTTTACAATAGCACTTGGTGCACATATGCACCCTTACAGTTACATGTACTGTGCACCTCATCGGGACGGGGTGTTACAAATCCTCCCCCCTTAGAACATTTCGTCCTCGAAATGAATAAACTAAACTTCTAAAAGAAAGGGAAGGAAAATACCTCATTCTGAAAATAATTGAGGGTACTGACGGCGCATCTGGGCCTTTGGCTTCCAAGTAGCTGCCTCTCTCTCGTGATTCTTCCATAAGACTTTAACCAAAGGAATCACCTTAGTCGTTAATACTTGTTCCTTGCGATCTACAATCCGCATTGTGTAAGTTTCCTCATAAGTCGATTCTCCTTTAGCCGCACTGCCGCTTCAAGACATGTGAAGGATCTGGGATGTACTTCCTTAACATCGACACATGGAATGTGTCTTGAATCCTTGATAACTCTAACTTCAACTTATAAGCTATTGGCCCCACCTTGCTCACAATCTCATATGTCCTTATAAATCTGGATCGAGCTTGCCCTCGGCCCCAAATCTCAAAACACCATTCCAAGGAGAAATCTTCAAAAAGACCCTATCACCTATCTCGAACTGCAAGTCTCTACGACGGTTGTCCGCATAACTTTTCTGTCTATCTCTTGCTTTCTTTAAGTTATCACGAACAACAATTTTCTACTTTCTCCAAGTGATTTGCACTAGTTCGGGCCTACTAGTCTTCTCACCAACCTCATCCTAAGACACCGGGAGTCCACATTTCCTACCATAAAGTGCCTCAAATGTTACCTCTTATATTGCCTGGAGAAATAAGCAGTTATAAGCGAACCCCATTAGTGCCAATGAGTATCCTAACTCCCTCGAACTCCATCACACAAGCTCTCAAGATATCCTCCAACGCCTAAATAGTCCTCTCGACCGCTTATCCGTCCGAGGATGAAATGTTGTGCTAGCGTAGGCGTAGTACCTAACGCCGCCTCAGAACCAGCCGAAACCCGATGTGAACTGGGTCTCGACCGACACTATCGAAACTGGAACCCCATGAAGTTTTACTATCTCATCCACATACAACTGGGCTAACTTTTCCAGAGAATCCTCAACATTAACTGGCAGAAAATGAGCAGACTTTGTCAATCGATCAACTATCACCCATATAGCATCATGTTGTCTCTGAGTCCGTGGAATACCTGTCACAAAATCCATAGTGATCTTCTCCCATTTCCATACCGATAGGAGTAATCGATCTTCCCCGGCCTTTGATGCCTGGGCTTCTTCACTTGCCGACGTGTTAGGCACCGGAAACGAAACTCGCGATCTCTCTTCATCCCATTCCACCAGTAATGTTCTTTCAAAGTCCTGTACATCTTGGTACTACCTGGATGCATAGCATACGCATGGATGTGCTTCTTCCATAATGTCTCTTCGCCGCTATACTGCACACACATTCTCTCGCCCTTTCTAAATTCATCATGCCATCATCCCCGATCCAAACTCGCTTTCCTTTTCTATCTCTTCCTCGCTTTTAATCATCTCGTGGACTCCGTGGATCGCCTCGCTTGTGAATCCGATCCACTAGAAGCTTAGCCTAACATGAAACGGGCCAACAAGGCTCCCGAACTCTCAACCCACACACCCCTTAAAGCTCTCGCATCCACCAATAGTGGAAGATAATCTGGGTCCCCATATGAGACAAAGAATTCTCTAGTCGCCTACTCAAGGCATCCGGCTAATACATTAGCTTTCCCGATCAGACTAATAGTACGCCAGAGGTCCTTAATCAACCTCAAGCCATCTTCTTTTGCCTCAAGTTTAACTCTTTCCTCGTGAAAAATATTTGAAGACTCTTATGATCCGTAAAGATCCCGCAAGGAACACCATATAAGTAATGTCTCCATATCTTCAGAGCAAACACGACTGCTGCAAGCTGTAATTCGTGTGTAGGGTAATTCTCTCATGCTTCTTCAACTGCCTAGAGGCATATGCAATCACCCTATCATTCTACATCAAAACACAACCAAGGCCTTGCCGGGAAGCATCACTATAAACCACAAACCCATCTCTCCCATTAGGTAAAGCTAGAACTGGAGCTGAAGTCAATCTACCCTTCAACTCCTCGAAACTCTACTGGCAGGCATCCATCCAATCATACTTGACATCTTTCCTTGTCAGCTTGGTCAGTGGGGGCTGCTATCCTGGAGAACCCCTCAACAAACTTCCTCAGAATATCCTCGCTAAACCAAGGGAAGCTTCTGACCTCTGACACATTCTTTGGCGGTTTCCAATTTACCACAGCTTCTATTTTCTAGGGATCCACACTCAGCCCCTCAGCTGAGATCACATGACCTAGGAATGCCACCCCATCAAGCCAAAACTGACATTTGCTCAACTTGGCATATAACTGTCTCTCCCTTAGGGTCTGTAATACAATCCTTAGGTGCTCTGAATGTTCCTCTGAACTACCTGAATACACTAGGATATCATGAATAAAGACTATGATGAACCTATCCAACACGGCTGAATACCCTGCTCATCAAACTACAAACGCTACCGGAGCATTAGCCGTTTCAAACATCACCGTAAACTCATAATGTCCGTGAGCGTGTCCCGAATGCAAATTTTAGGAATACCAATCTTCGCACCCTCAACCGATGATACCCCACCTCAAATCTATCTTGAGTACACTTCGACCCCCGAGTTGATCAAATAACCCATCGAATCCTAGTGGAGTGGATACACCGGGACATGGATGGTAACTTGCTCACCGCCTGTAATCTATACACAAATTGCAGAACGCCCATCTTTCTCTTTTTCACAAAGAGAACCTGAGCTCCTACGGGATATGTCACGAATAAACCTTTACTCAACAATTCTTCTAACTGAGCCTTAAGCTCCTCAACTCGCAGGAGCCATCCTATAAGGAGTGAATGGAAATGGGCCTACCCCGGGATCAAATCAATGGTGAACTCCACCTCTCTTTCTGGAGGTAATCCTGCAATATCATCTGGGAACACATTTGGGAACTCTCTAACAACTGGAATTTCATCCACCATAGTCCCCTCCTTCCCTGTCTCCACCACATAAGCTAGATAACCCTGACAACCTTTACGCAACATTCTCTACGCTGTCATGGCAGAGATCATACTGGAAGATAACTCTCTACATATTCCCCTGAACTTAACCTCCAATTTCCCTGGCCTATGCAACTTTACTCCTTTATAAGAATCTAATGTGGCTCTATGGCGAGATAGTCAACTCCATGCCGAGAACCACATCAAATCCTCATATCTTAAGGCCTACAGATCCATTGAACTCCCGGGTCCTCAATCGTAACTCTACTATCTCCGACTACTCGTCTCGAGAATAACGGATTCCAATTGAAGGGAAACTCTCATACGACCCTCTAATGGCCGGGTCTCTATCCGAAGGACCTAAGAAAGGCCTGATGAAAATGAATGTGGCTCCCGGTCCACTAATGTATAAGATCATGATCAAAGATAGAAATAATACCAAGAACTTCACATCCGAGCCGCATCTCGCATCCCGGCTGAGTCACAAAGATAAACCCCGCCCGAGTACTGGTCCCGTCTCGCATCCCCTGCACTACCGCTCTACCACGCGCCGCCTGACCCGCGGGCCGCACCGACCCCTCCGCTTGGGAAAGCCTCCCCGAAGACCTCCGAGTGCTCATCTCGGTGTGGGGGGGTAGCTAGCTAGCTACCGATGTCTCGCACCAATCACCGAGGACACCCTAATGAAATGGCCTCCGCCATGGAAACACCCTCAGATCGAATCTCTTACACTCTATGATGTCGCTCCGACACATGTGACACAGAGGGACACTGGTGCCACTCGCTAGCAACCCGGGGCCTCACCGATCCTCGACTAGAGATAGCCCTAATCCGCACCTCGGCCCCTATAACCTCCTCGCCGCCTGCTTTCTTCTCACTGCATCGCCTGAAGCTTTGTTGGACGCGGCTTGGTGCACTCCTCTTACTCTTACTTTCCTGTCTACTCTGATACATGGCTGTAGTGCTTTGCTTAACTCTCAGAGCTACCTCAACTAAGTCCCCAAATCTATTATGAGGAACTGCAGACAAATGCACTTGATCCAAAGGCGCAATCCCGCCAAAACCTTTTGCACTTCATGGCTTCACGCCTTGAATATATGGAACCAATCTAACTAGTTCGAGAACCTCTTCTCATAATCTCGATAATCGAAGCATGTTCTTCGCTCTAACCCGAAGAACCGTCAATTTTCGAATCCTTGCGACTCCTGGACGAAAGAAACCCATCAGCTGAATTTAACGAAATCGTCCCATGATATGCCATCGGGATACCTCCTCTCCAAGGCATCCCACCAATCCTTAGCCCTGTCTTCCATCAGAAAACTGGAAAACAAGACTCTTTGCTCCTCCGTATAGCCCATAAGTCCATAAAATTTGTTTACTCTATCTAGCCATAACCAGGCTGCTTATGAATCACCACTGCCGTCATATGGCTTGGCGCCCAGCTTCTGTACTCTCTCTATTGACCTTCCAGGTTCTTCAATAACCTCTCTAGGTGGTGGTGGAGGCTGCGACTGCTAACGGGTCGCTATGGCTACTATCTGTGCCACCTGCTCTATCATAAATAATCCCGCACTTGAGCCCTTCCGTGGCCCGGGATGCGGTCCAAATTTCGACCTCGCCGCTACATTGATTCATGTGAGTGCCAGGCGGAATCCCACATGCTCATTCCTCCTCGTGCATTTCAGACCCCCGGAAACCGCCGAACGACTCTCCTGTGACGACCCTACGCCTCTTCTTGACATAGTGCTGTAATTACCAACAATCAACTTTTTAATACTTTTCAATTACTCGGAGCATGTATGTACCTCTAAGTTTGAACGTGCATGGTCGCTTAATACTATGCTCGATACTCACCTGTGTGGTATCATTTTTCCCTCAAGTCCAGGTTACTCGTGATACAACATGCCTGATACCACCTTGACACACCCACTTCTTCAGAGTGTGCTCACTTAATCTACGAAATCCCCAACCATTACCTCAACGACTAAAAATTCTCGTGAAGCTGCCGCACGCCGCTTAAACCTCGCATAAAAAAATTTTCTTTCTTTTTCCAACTTAGACGGTAAAATCTTGGCAAATGTAAAACCTTAGCAAAGCATGACGGTCAGCAGAGACAATTCCAAATCCTCGTATGTTACCAATTTCATACTTTATCCAAATATGGCAACCAAAGAACCCAACACATTCTCACAAAACTACACTATGTACATACATATGTTCCAATATACAAATTCAAAGTATTTTTCTTACATAATATTATTAATTAAAGACTTACACAAATGTCGAGAATCCTAATATGCTCCAAATATCCTGGTGATGCCCGTACCGAAAAAAATAGTTTTAAATACAAAATAATGAGCTAAACGAGCTCAATGAGTGTATGTTTTATAAATGTTTGCTTTTTCGAAAACATCTCAAAACTCAGAAACTTTCTTTACAATTATTTTCCGTAGTTCGCTGCTTACTTTAAAGTTTCTAAAACTTTTTGTACTTGCTTGCTTTTAAAAGTTTATAAACTTTAATATTCGTTATTGCTTTAAAAGCTTCTTATAAAAACTTTAATACTGGTTATTGCTTTTTAAAAAGTTTATAAACTTTTCACCCTTCGCTGTCATTTTTACTCGCTTATTTAAAAGTTTATAAAACTTTTAATACTTGCTTTAAAAATGTATAAAACATTTCTCAAATCTCTTGCTTTAAAAAATTTCTCAAAACCTTTCACAAACTTCTTGCTTTAGAAAAAAATTCTCAAAACTTTTATAAACACGGGAACCTGGGCTCAACCTGTTTTTTTTTTTTTTTTTATCACCACGGGAGCCTGAGCTCAACCGATCGTTTTGAAATATAAACGGGAGCCTGGGCTCAACCGTTTGCTTTAAAACTCTACGGAAGCCTTAGCGACCGTGAACCAATGGTTGATTTTTTCAAAATTGTATATCATGCTTATAAAACATCAACCATTGGAGGCCTATTTTTGCTTGTTGTACCCTGCTGAACACTGAACCCGTGCATCGACCGTCGGTGGGAAGGACCTGTCCGCATCACCTTTTCCTGAATATGGTGGAATTGACCTCGTGTCGCCATCACCATAATTCTTAGCTTAGAGCTCATAACCTTATATACCCCCGTACGCGCTAATGGTCTCCTTTAAATGTATGATATGACCTAAGTTTGCCGACTGCAAAACCACAATGCATGTATGAGATCCTAACACCACCGTGCACGCATCTTAACACCTCCGACCGGCTTGTTTGCTTAGAACTGGGGTGAAGGCCCGCTTAAATTTTATTTTTGCTTGCTTGCTTGCTTTTGAAAATGGTTTACAATTTAAACCATTTGCTTGCTTTCTTGCTTGAAAATGGTTTTGATAGGATACTTAATCGGCCAGCATTTCATTCACTGTACTTCAAAAGAGCTGAGGACCGTGCCATCCATGTCTCCATAATGCTCGAACAAAGGCCTAGCCTATGCCCGTAACATGGATTCCAAGAACAGAAGGCCCATACACGCTACCAACCATATCTTTACAACAATTAAGATAGAATATTCCCTAAAAGACGCCCTATTCGGGCCCAATCAAGTCCTATGCAAAGGGAAGGAAAAGCAACAAGACCGTTAGTTGGATACCCCCCATCAAGAAAGGAGGATTACCCAAATAAACCTCTTGACTAATCCATTGCTAACCTAAGGTCGACTTACAGAGGGAAACCCATCCTCCAAAGGGAAGAATCCCTAATCATTGTCCAAATTGGATGAATATCCATTATAAATACAAGGCCGCTCCAACATGAAAAGGTACGCAAATACTAAGCAATCAAAACATTCTCTCTTCTCTCTCAGACGGAACCTGACTTAGGCATCGGAGCGGCCTCGCGAAGCCCGTCACTCTCTTCATTCCGTTCTTCAGAGGAACGTGCCGCATCCAGAGCCTGTAGATCGACATTACAAAGAATCAATCCTACCTAACTCCAAACGATCCAAAGATCCTCCGCCTCAGCCCACCAAAGAGCCTTGGTCCAACCTAACGACTTCGTGACACCTGTACCCCAGCCCGGCTGAAAAGGCATCATCATTGGCGCCGTCTCGCTGGAACGACGCTCCTCCATAAACATAACCATTCTCGTCGCCATCGATGGTATCAACAAGGAACACAAGGTGAGTAATACTAATCCACCGAGGATGCGGGATCCACCAGCGATATGAATGCTAGACCTGGACGGTGGAAACGACAAGCCAATACAACTAAGTGGAAGCTGCCACCAACCACCGTCAAGAATCGAGAAGCACGTGCGCATATACACTCATCAGAGACATGACAAACCCAGAAGGCCATAACACTCCTCCCCGCGAGGAACAACTCGGGTCAAGACATTCCCAAGGCACGGCTGCATGTAGTCCACCAGCTGTGTGGACCACCGTCGTCGGTACGAGGGGAAAACGGGTTATGACCAGGAGGCAACTCGTGAACAAGGCTTCAAATCACCATCAACTAGAAGCAAGGAGCAAATATGGGAGCAGAGGTTCAAAACCTTCACCGCGAGCCTCCAACTCGCGTGAAGGAAGTGGTGAAGGACTGCCCCTGACACTACGTGGGATACTCGGGCGCAAAGAAACTGAATCTCCTCACAGCCGAGGTGCTACACCTTCCCTTCCAAATAAATTCGTAATGCCTCAGTGTAAACATTCTCCGATGGAGTCAAAGATCCACGATCACCTTAATACTTGGCAAAATCGATGGAGCTGCATGGGTATCAGGACTTCAGGCGATGCAGTATTCGCCACTACGCTCAAAGGGCTACCATGAGTTCACGAATTTCATCTATCTCGGCTATCTCGTGGAACTAGCGCTGCGCCTGGCCTCCCACTCCCACCTGAGCTAGGACGCATGTAAAAGCCAGCTACCATCTATTGACCATCAAGCAAGGCTCGCAGGAAAGTTTGAAATCATATGCAATGTAGATTCAACGCCGAGTCTCCCAAGATAGACGTGCATTCGACGAAAAATTCACACACAAATTTTCATCGCGCTGGGGCGCGACAATCAAAGGACTTTGATGTTCCCATCTCAAGAACCCCTGGAGCTAGCATGGCCGAAGTCCCGGCCAAGGCGTAGCATAAACGGCGAGGGAGGCCCTCATATCAAAGAAGGAGAGCCCTCCAATCTAAAGAAAAGGGAGGAAGTCTCAGAGACCGCTTCGGGGCTCCACCTCGCAAACTCACACGACATTACCCGTCACAACGCTTCACTCCACTAACGGCTCCCAGACACAAGTTCTCGCATGAGGTGCGAAACGAGCACCCCGAGATGGCCGACGCAGATGAAATCATCCCCGGCTATGGATAACACCAAATATCATGAAGTTCCATGTGGACTATGGGCATCGCACGGACAACTGTATACAACTAAGAAGAGAAATATAATATTTGATACAGCGCGGATATCTTCGGCGTTTCATATCTCCAGGGAACCAAGCCCAGAATCAAACCCAAGTCGACCCAAACCATAACTCACCCCAGCCTCAAGAATCACACCCTAGGAATCGTTCAAAGAACAAGCAGTTTCGGAGAAATCCATGTGATCTCGGGAGGATTTGCTGGAGGAGGAGAATCTAGTCAGCCCGGAAGGCCCACCTACGCAGCATAAGATCAGCGGATATGGGGGAAATACAATCAGTGTCTAAATTGCCACGAGTCGACACTACCATCACGCCTTCCGAATCGACGGAAGGTTAACACCCCCATGACGACCCACTGGTAGTTCGCGCAATTGTGGCCAATACAACGGTTCATCGGGTTTTAATTGATAATGGGAGTTCGGCTGACATCATCTTCGCATCAGCCTTCGATAGAATGGGTATTGGAAGAGAAAAACTAGACCCCGTCAGCACACATCTGCGGGGATTTTCGTGGAGAGGTACCGTTGCCTGACCAATCAGGCCGACCCTAGGGAACCCCGCGCAACGACGTCAGTGAGGTTCCTTATAGTGGACGCCCCGTCGGCCTACAATATGCTGCTAGGAAGACCCTCCCTCAACGCCATAAAAGCCATATCCCTCAAAGATACCTTACATGATAGTCACCTCAACAAAGGAATGGGGCCTGGACGGTCCGAGATCGCCGGGTGGCCAGGGAATGCTACACAGCCTCCATGAAACAAAGAGCTGTCGACAACGTGAGTTTAGACGAGCTTGACATGCGGGACGAGGTACTCACCCGGCCCGAACCCTCAGAGGAATTGGAACCAATATCGCTAGATGACGACCCGGAACATCTCGCTTACATCGGGTCCAAACTAGCGGAAAACCTCAAAAGCCTCCTCACCGCCGAGACAAAATAGATGTTTTTGCATGGAAGCAAATGACATGGAGGAATCAACCCCACAATGATCACTCACAGATTGAACACCAACCCCTCCTTTAAATCGGTCAAGCAAAAACGCCGAAGTTTCGCTCCAGAAAGGCAAAAGGCCATCAATGAAGAGGTCAGCAAGCTCCTCCAAGCAGGAGCGATAAGAGAGGTGTAATACCCTGAGTGGCTAGCTAACGTTGTACTCGTCAAGATAGCTAATGACAAATGGCGACTCTGCATCGACTTCACTAACATAAAAAAAGCATGCCCGGCGACTTCCTCCTGGGGATCGACCTCATCGTGGATGCCACTACAGGGCACGAACTCCAGTTTCGCTGATGCATTTTCCATACAATCGGGATCAAGATGGACCCCGTGACCAAGAAAGACTCATTCCGCCACAAGACAAGGAACCTACTGTTATCTGCAATGCCGCTTGACTCAAGAATGCGTGAGGACTACCATAGACTAGTGAACCGGATGTTCCAAAGGCAGATAGGTACAACAATGGAGGTATACATAGACGACATGCTGGTAAAGTCCACTAAGTC
Source organism: Tetrastigma voinierianum (assembly GCA_016808115.1). Classification (NCBI taxonomy): domain Eukaryota; kingdom Viridiplantae; phylum Streptophyta; class Magnoliopsida; order Vitales; family Vitaceae; genus Tetrastigma; species Tetrastigma voinierianum. The sequence goes on from JAEQBH010002821.1 coordinate 97,900, forward strand.
CGATCTCCATATCACCCATCTCTCTGAGGCATTCCAGATCCTGAGGAATTATAACATGAAGCTGAACCCAGCTAAATGCGCCTTCGGCGTGTCAGCCGGAAAATTTCTGGGTTTCATAGTTACCCACAGGGGAATTGAAGCGAATCCAGATAAAATAAAAGCATTGCTCGACATGCCATCGCCTTCAGGAATAAAGGAGGTCCAAATGCCGATGTGGAAGGGTTGCCGCGGCCAAGCCAGATCCGTGAGCGAGTGATAAATGCCAACCTTTCTTCCAAGTTCTGAAGAAAGCCTTTTAGTGGGACGAAAAATGTGAAGAAGCATTCATGGAATTAAAAACATACCTAAGCTCTCCTCCCGTTCTAGTAAGTCCCATTGAAGGAGAGCTCCTCACTTTATACTTAATGTGACGGATTTCTCAACCAAGGCAAGACTGGGCCGTGAGACAAAGAAATGAGTCCAAAGACTCCGCTTACTACCGCGCCGAAATTAGGAGGAGCGGAGGAGAGGTACCCGAGAATGGAAAAGTTGATACTAGCACTGGTGACTGCAGCCCGGAAGCTCCGTCCCTATTTCCAGGCTCACACCATAGAAGTCCCAATTGAGTACCCAATGAAGGTGTATTACACAGTCCGTAAGTTCCCGAAGGCTGATGAAGTGGGCCATAGAGCTGCTTAGTTCGACATCGTACAAGCCAAAAATCGCTATAAAGGGACAGTCCTAGCCGACTTCGCCATGGAATTCGGGCCTCCAACAAAGCCATCGAGCCCACTCTGTTTAGGAGGACGACCTCCCATATGGAAACTCTCCGTAGACTGAGCCTCAAATGCACAGGAAGCTGAGCAGCGACTCGACCTCACCAGAAGGAATAGACATCGAATACGCACTCAGGTTTGGTTTCCATGCTTCCAACAACGAAGCCGAGTATGAGGCCATCATAGTAGGCCTTAACCTCGCCTATTCATTAGAGATCGATAAGATAGAGGTCCACAGTGACTCCCAACTGGTGGTCAGGCAGATCGAGGATACATACGAGACCAAAAGTGAGACGATGGTTCTATATCTCCAAAAAGTCCGTGATTTATTAAAAAAGTTCGTGTTGGTTCAGCCGGCACGTCCCCAAAATGTAGAATTCTGTTGACGCCCGCGAAACTAGCCACGACCTTGCAGGAAGATATCGGCGGGTCAACGCCTGTCGAATACCGGCGAACCTCTATCGACTTTCAGCAAAGATGATGATCGCCCCAGTAGGATCCATGCCGAGCTGGATGGACCCTATTTGGGATTATATTAATGACGGAACCCTACCAGACGACCCGAAGGAGGCAGCTAAGATAAGAGTGAGGTCTTCTAGGTTTACCAATCACAAGGGTAGCCTTTATAAGCGAGGATTCTTCACACCTTCGAAATGACATGGAAGAAGACACCGGGTATGCGTACTAAGGGAAGTACACGAAGGCATATGCGAAATCATATCTGAGCCCGAACGCTAGCGGTTTCGAGGCGTGGATACTATTGGCCTACGATACTTAAAGATGCGAATCGACCTAGTCGAAGATGCGTATCCGCTGTAGAACACGCCAAAATATCACGCCTCCCCGTCGTGAGCCCCTAACATCAATCACCACCCGCCCTTCCAAACAGTTGGGGTGGACATATCGGGGCCTTGCCTACTGGCGTGGCCAATGTAAATTTATAATCGTCGCGGTAGATTATTTCACCAAGTGGGCCGAAGCCGAGCCCTTAGCCACGATTACAGAACAGAAGATACGCAACTTTGTGTGGCGAGCCATCATATGCAGGTTCGGTATCCCAAGAGCCCTAGTATCAGATAATGGAAAACAGTTCGACAACACCAAATTCAGGGATTTTTGTGCCGAGCTCGGAATTAAAAATTATTAACTCGTCACCAGCACACCCGCAATCAAACGGACAGGCTGAAGTCACCATCAGAACCCTTAAAGCTGCCTTAAAGACCAAGCTAGAAGATCTCAAAGGAAGTTGTGTAGAATACCTCCCGAGGTACTATAGCTCACTGTGACGATTACGTAAGTCGCAACTCGAGACCCGATTTGCCTTAGCCTTTGGGCACGGCAGCCCCCGAGGTTGGAATAAAATCTCCAGAGTCGAGTTAGCATCGGAGGAACAAATGACGAGGCCCCGCGCCCGAACTGGAACTCCTCGATGAAAAACGTGAATGTGTTCAACAAATAAGCATTTAAGAGTATCAAAGGAAGACACGTACTACAACCAGAGTCAAGCCTGTGGTTACATGCCTGGGATTTGGTCTTAAAGCTTCGCCAAGAAGGAAGAATCCAACGACGGGAAACTAGCCCCAACTGGAAGCGTCCCATAATAACCCGAGTCGCCGACCAGGCAATTATGAGCTCCAAAACAGAGGAGGGAAAAATCTTACAACATACATGGAACACGGAGCACCAAGCGCTTTTACCAAAGAGGTACTGGTTTAATAAACCTCATCAATTCTTATGTGACTAGTCAGTACACGCGGTAATTTAGTATCTCAAACAAATCGATATATAAAGAAACAAACAACGAAAATCTCATAAAATAAAATTTCTTTATTCCAAAACGAATCATATTCGGCTAACTGATGTCCTTGATTACATCTTGAAAACACTCGCACAAGCAATCACAAGCAAAAAAAAAAAAAAAAAAAAAAGACAAAGGAGAAAGACAGACAAAGAAAGAGAGGGGTGATAGGAAAAAGAAAAGAGGGAAAAGAGGGAGACAAAGGAGAAAGATGTAAAGAAAGGAGAAAAGAAAGAGGGAAGAAGAGGAAAGGAGAGGGAAGAAGATAAAAGAAAATGAGAGGCGGCGCAGCATGCACCGCCCCTCTCGACCGCATTCCCAGCAAAAAGCCAGGGGAACAACATGACTTACAAAGGGGAGACTAGGGAAACACAACTCCCACACATGAAGATCCAGAAAAACTGATCCAAAGGCATCAGGGGAACTTCAGCGAAGACAGCCGAACATCGAGCACCCATCCCAAGCCAACTTCATTTACCCACTGTGAAAAGCGGAAACATAAGATACGTAGGCAAATGTGAGCCACCATTTATAAGGAGGCCAAAGAGCTTGAAAATTCGCGCAATCGTTCCAGATTCTCCATAAATCGCCAGCAATGACTGCCGCTCTTTCGAGGACACGCGAGGCGCTTCAGCTCTCACCAAAGCCCGCCGCACTCCGTAAAGTCACTCATAACGCATCGCCTACTTTGACGTTTACTCGCACAGCCCCGCCGCCTCAAGATTCGACGCCAGTTACATCGCCATCACCAACGCCACCAAGTGCCACGTCAGGAGCCCGGGGCCACTGACGAGCTCCTCTCTACTGGGCAGACGTGCCCGTTGCCTCAAGAGTCAAAACCGCCAGCACGCCACTCCCATTGAACGCCACCAAGTAGCCACAGCCTAGCTGTCACTCGCACGAGCCTCTACTCGCACAGCCCCGCCGCCTCAAGAGTCGTACTGGGGCCAGTTACACGCTATCTCGGCACGCCACCAAGGCTACTGCTGAGCCTGGGGCTTGCTCACTTTGGCCAAGCCCCTCACCGCACTTCCAAATGCACGGGCTCCTTCCTATTATTTACATCACGAGCCCTTCGCCGCACTCTGCATGCACCTGCCTATGCTTACAATTCATATCAACAGGCTCGTCCTCAACCCGTAATGACGAGCCCCTACTACCATGCGTGACGAGCCCTTCGCTGTCTGCATGTGACGGGCCCTTACAATTTATACCGACGAGGCCTGGCCCCCAACCTCGTAATGACGAGCCCCTACTATTCACGCGACGGCGCCCTTCACCTCCGCATTTACCCGCTCCTTCCCACGACGACGAGGCTCATTCCTCAACTCGTAATGACGTTCCTACTATTCACAAAGGACGAGCCCTTCGTCGCCTCCGCATGCATCTGGCCCTTCCTATTAACGAGATTCACCAGGCTCATCCCTCTACTCAGATGGACGAACCCCTACTATTCAAAGTAACGAGCCCTTCACTCGCACACGTGATGCACGGGTTCCATCCTTCCGATTAATCCTTCATTGACGAGCTCTCTCCCTCAACTAAGCAAGACTCCGACGAGTCTCTATTATTCAAATGACTGTTCTTACAACAAATCACCGACGAGTATTTCCTTCCCAATAGCTCCCACCGACGAGCTCTTTTCCAAATGTACTCTACTGACGAGCTCCTATTATTCAAACGGACGAGCTCTTACAACAAATCGCTCCGACGTAGCCTACAACAACCTAATTCGACGAGCTCTTCCAAACAGCTCTACTCGACGAGCTCCTATTATTCAAACGGACGAGCTCTTACAATACCACCCGACGATTCCATACGCCCACCGACGAGCTCTTCCAAATTTCCACTGGACGAGCTTCTATTATCCAAACGACGAGCTCTACAATAGCCCAATCTGACGCAGAGCTCTTGGCATAACAACTAATTCGACGAAAGCTCTTCCAAACAAATTCTTACTCGACGAGCTCCTATTATTCCGTAAACCCGGACGAGCCTACAACAAATTCCACCCGACGAGCTCTTACAATAGCTCCACCCGACGAAGCCTTCCAAATGTACCCACTCGACGAGCTTCTATTATTCAAACGGACGAGCCTACAATACCACCCGACGAGCTCTTACAACAAATTTCCCACCGACGAGCCTTCCAAACAGCCCCACTTGACGAGCTTCTATTATCCACACTGCACGAGCTCTACAACAAATCTTGACGAGCTCTTCTTCCTAAATAGTCTGCACCCGCGAGCTCTTCCAAATGTTCTTACTAGACGAGCTCCTATTGTTTAAACGGACGAGTTTTACATAACAGTTTCACCCGGGACGAGCTCTTCCCACAAATTTACTTCAACCACACACTCCGGGACGAGCCTCCACGACAACCCCCCAGAGACGAGCTCCACCACTCGAACCATATAATCGGGGGAACCAAACCACCACACATGCAGCGATGCAAATGAATCATTAAACCTTCAACTCCAAGTTACACAGCCTGTGAAAAAAGAATAAAGATATCTCGCCTGTAACACAAGTTTCAAAAAATGTGTTTATTGGAAAAGAAAGGCTACATTGTATCAGCCCTGTGCTCCAACAAAAAAGTGGGGAGAGAGTACCACATCAGAAAGCATAACAAGTCCAAGAAGTTAGGTAACGATCATACTTAATGAGAAGGGATCTCGCGAGGGAGTAACAAAGCCCCGGGAATAATTCAGATCTACACTTCTCCGCCTCGTCACTGGGAGGCCGCTGAAATCTAGATCCGAGTACGCCTGAACGGCCTTCCGTTGAAAAGCGAGCCACCCGTGGCTTCCACCGGCACCGCCGACCCTAATTGCTTACAACTCGCCCCTTCCGAGCAAACCATGCCGACTTGTTGATGAAGATCTCGTGACGCAACCACTACATTCATCGCCCCAAATTGGCCTGGAGCAAATTTACGTACTGGGACCCACGACGAGCGCCTCCAACAACACCTTTCCTCCGGGCTTCGCGACGCTACCAGCTTGCTTTTCTTTGGCGCTCAAATCAACGGTGACCCCATCGCAGCCATTCCTCGAAGATCCCGTCAGACGCCTCTAGAGATGATGAGCCCTCCCTAACCACCAAGCTCATTCTGATGCATCTCAACCCCTCCCGAGCATCGGCACTCAACCCATCCCCGCGCAGCTGAGCTCACCCCTAACCCCTGGAGACTCACCCTTAGCCTTCACAACCGCCCGACCACGCTCTTCTATTTTTGCCCGAGCACGCAGCCGATGAAGTGTGCGAGATCCGACTTAAGCGTACTCTATTTCTACAAACGTCATGGGCTGTTTCGCAATGCATTTAACTCGTAAGTGAGAAGCCACTGGGCGAGTAACCGCGACTCACATCTCATCTGGCCAGTCTGATCAGGCCAGCTCCTTCAAACAGGCATCAGACAACAGATATCAGACATAAGAAACAAAGATGTAACAAGCATGGAAATAAACACAATTACAGATTTCATTTCAAAGTAACTTCGAAAAGCATAACGGCCAAAGCTTCATCAACCGGCACCTTCGATTCCCCAATGTCGACTTCGAGAATGGATTGTGAGACTTATTTTACTGCAAGTTCAAGACTAGAGAGCAAAGAGCCCCGATCGCACCCGCATTTTTGCTTCGATTTCTTTCTCGGCTCCGCCATCCCCCGAGGAGGTGACTCGCATCACGGGCTGATTCCATATGGTTATAGGCGTAGCCGCCAGCTTACGTGGGCGCATTTGCCAGAACGTGAAAGACCCTTGGCCTTGAAGACGTGCTTCGAGGAAGACAAAGAAGGTCGGGCTGGGCACGACTCCCGCTCCAAAATTCTGGACAGAGGAAGAGGGGGACACGCCCGTATTCGAGCCCCATTGCATGGCGATGTCTCTCTCCTGGGCTCCCGAACAGAGAAGAAGGAGACACCCCAACCTTGAACCCGGGGCCTTAAACCCTGCCGGTCTCAGAGTCCACTTTCTTCACTCCGGCTTCCAGACGCCTCAAATGGACTAAAATCTCCCGGCAGAGGGCAAAGAAAGGCCCAAAGGAAAAACCCAAGGGTATAGAGGCGGGGGGCTTCCCAAACAAGCAGAACGTGTCACAAAATAAATTGGGAGGAACTGTGGATGTTCGACTTTATCACCTAAGATAGAACGAGCAGAGTATTCTTCAACGCTAGAGTTACAAGAAAAGATCTTCGCTGCCGAAAATAAGACGGCATCCTCAAGCAGATATGAAAGCTTAAGGTCAAGCATTCGATCGTTTTGGGACAACCAATCAAAAGAAATGCAAACACCTACCATACATCGTGGGCGCTCCACGTCTGGCACACCTATAGCATCATCCTCGTCACGAGAGTCATACTCCTGGGGCTGGAACTACTCAACGAAGAAATATCGTCTCTTTCCCCAGTGACCGCATAAGAAGCCAAGGTCCGAGATCACCGTAGAAGACCCAAGAACGTCGAAAACAATAAAACTCCTGCGAGAAGCATTTTACTGAAAGACAGGAACAGAGCCACATTTGGGACGCTAAACCTCTGGGTTCTTAAAAGACCAATAAAACTAACTAAATTACCTCAACCATCGGGAGCCAACTGGAAGCAAGTAGTGACATTAAATGCCGGCACTTTTGGCAGGATGCAAAGGAAAGCGGCGTTTATTAAAGCACCTCTCAAAAGGCACTACCAGCACTGGAGGCGTGTAAAAGGTCAAAACATCCGGGACCATATTCTAGAATACCTGTGGGAGATATCGATAATGCTCAAAGTAGACTCTATGAAGGACCAACTCACAAAGCCCACCTTCAGCGACGAATCCGCTGGCCCCAAGGAAGTCCCAATTTTAGGATACCATCAAAGTTTATCTTCTTTTTTAATTTCACTTGTTAGCGGAGGCGCCAAGAGAGGCTGAGGCCAACCTAGACCGCCAAACAGTTGGGAACGCCCACCCGCCCACGGACCGCAAGATCGCAGCGCCATCGCTGATACGCAAAGAGGGGCGAACGATTCGACCTACGACGAAGCAAAAAGTAGGCAACGAAACACGATCGAACCCTAGAGCTTCGTCGTATCAATCGAAAGAAACACGACAGGACGGGGACGCCGTGGGCCTAGGAATGAGAGGAAACAGTGATCCACTACTCAAACAGAGAGAAAACTTAACGAAATACAAGAACGCCAAGAAATATAAAGACAAAAGCGGAGTTATGAGGCCAAAGGAAGTCAAATCAAAGGTCGACAAGAAAACAAGTGGAGAAACAAAGGGCATATGAAAAACAAGCGCGAACTCGAAGAGCCATCATTAAAGCACCACGATGATCTACGCCGGGTCGTGTTAATTAATCCACACCTGCTGCATAATCTGGGAATAACAACCGCCGCAGATTAATCATGCCCTCGCCCACGCAGCCCGTACACAAGGGCTCGGGGCAACCGATAGGATACAGAATCGCTGTGCATTTCATTCGCCACCTAAAGAGCGCGAGGACCGTGCCACGCCCATGTCCCCATAATGTACCCCGAAAGGCCTGCACTGCTATGCCCGTAACATGGATTCGGAAGAACAGAAGGCTCCATACACACTACCAAAACCATATCTTTACAAATAAATGTAAGATAGAATATTCCCTAAAAAGACGCCCCATTCGGCCCAATCAAGTCCTATTATAAAGGGAAGGAAAAGCAATGTGAAGACCGTTACTGATACCCCCATCATGTTAGAGATTACCCAAATAAACCTCTTCAGACTAATCCATCGCTAAATCTACTATCGACTACACGAGGAAACCCATCCCTCCAAAGGGAAGAACCCCTAATCATCATTCAATCGATGAATATCCATTATACATAAAGGCCGCTCCAACACTAAAAGGTACGCAAATACTAAGCAACTAAAACATTCTCTTTCTCTCGACTGAACCCCATCTTGAAGATCTGAGCGCCCGGGCGTAAGCCCTCGCGCCACTTCATTCCGGTTCTTCTTGTGGTGAAACGTGCCGCATCCAGAGCCCGTAGACGACATCATAGCAATCCTACCCCAGCCCAAACGATCCATGATCCTCCGGGCTCACCACCAATGTACTCTCGGGTCCAACACAACCACCCCCGCATACCTAAATGGGCTCCGCTGAAAGGCATCAATGTGCTTTAATTATTCAAAACCATTTACTTACTTGCTTCGTTTTGCTTGTTGCTTTGAAAATGGTTTAAATAATTCAAAACCATTCGTCATAAATTTCTTCTTGTTTGCTAAATATGGTTGAATAAATCAAACCATTATTTATTCGTTTTTTCACATATGGTTTAAAATCAAAACCATTTACTGCTTAATTTTGCTTAAATCAAACCATTTGTTTGCTCTTAAATTATGGTTTTAAGCAATCATACCCATTAAATATCAGCAAACAGCTTTATAATATAATACATCAGTATTTGGAAATGGGTTTAAACACTCACCTTTCGCTTTGTTAAACTGGAGCACTACCATTAAACTTTTCCCGCTTGCTTAGCCTACACATCACAATGGCAGACCAATACACGCCAAAGACAACCAACCAAACACTATTCACTCGCTCATTGTTCAATGCTCACCGCTCACTCTTCAATGTTCATCATTCACCATTCAACGCCCACCATTCACGTGGAAACCGTGAAACCCGTGATTCTCGCAGACCCACGCCGAGCTCACACAGATGTAGCATCCTTACCCACGGTCCGAAAAGCGACCACTGGGGAATTTAATGCAGAGATACGAGAAAACTAAAATATGGATTTTCCAAATATTTACCCGAATTTCTGAAATCCCGTATTTTTGGTACTCACGCGTAGTCTCGGTCACAGCAGTAGCACTTTTCATGTTAATCCCGACGACCCGACTACGATTCAGAACTCGAGAATGAATGAAGAGAGAAAAAAATATATTTTTTTTCTCCCCCTTTGAGAAATCATTTCACGCCTCGTCGCTCCTTCTATTCCTTTGCTTGGTTTTTTGCTGTTGTTTTTTTTTCTTTTTTTATGTGGGACCCATGTCCCTTTTTCTTCGCTTTCCGGTCCATTTAGCCTCGAAACAATTTATTTTGTCCCGCTTCAATTTCATCCTAATTGAATATTCTTTAAATATTTGCCATTTTTTAAATTTTTCAAACCCGCTTTCGTGTTTCATACTTATATCCACGCCTGGGAATTAGTAAAATATTCGAATGTCTTCTAATTCAACAAACTTCTTCTAGGTCACTAGATTTCGCGAGACGAACTTAACTGTACATTACGTTTCGTCATCCGAGATCTAGAGAATTTTCGAGACTTCCCTGAACTATTTTGGTAATTCATTATTATTATTTTACTATTTAAACTTCCATTAATTATACTTTCACCCACTCCACTTTCCTTAATTGCAAAGTGCTAATAATTCTTTGAGTACCAACATTTTATCCATGATATAATTGGTGCACATATGCAATCTCTTACGCTACATGCATCAGGCACCTCATCTGATCTTTGGTGTTACACAGCCACCTATCCCTTCGTTTAGGATAAAGGTACGTGGGTTTGTCGCATTTAAACAGACGAGTTTACATGAGCAGACAAGTATACTGCATATGCATGTGAGTGATTGTATCGTCTGCACTTTATCGAAATTCCTTTTTAAGTGAGTGAGAATGTAAGACCTAAAAATTCCACTTCTTAAAATTGTGAAATCGTAATTCCGATAAAAAATCTAAAATTTATTCTATAGATCTGATGATTTAAACGGATTTCATCTGAATCGCCTCGAATCTAGCTAGTACGCCTAATTCTCGTAGACACTGCACTCTGCACGCCGAGGCACGAGTATCAAGTGTCAGAAAGCTTAAATGCGGATGTGACAAAAGTCACTTATAACATGTACTCATGTGACACATGTTGTATGCGAGTAGAGATATGATGGTAATTCCGACACAGATCGTACACGTGGCTTCAAAATCCAAGCTTAGTGGGACATGATTGGTATTATTTAAATTGAAAATTGAAAAATATCAAAAGATTGTGGTAGAATCACCTTCCATTAATCGGAGGCAAAACGGGCAAAAATCAGAAAGAGAACCACTTACGTTAGCTTACCATTTTTTAGAGGAGTAAGCCACTTCTCAAGATTACAGATCCACCGCCGAATTTGCTCGACAAGAAGGAGTCGCTTCACAGTGAGGCCTATGCGTGGCTTGGCTTCAAGGAGTTTCGGCAAACTCCGTGAGGTGGGTTTTGTCCTCACTGGAAGTTACACTCATTTTAAGTGTCTGTAATGCTCTGCTGACTTAAGGCCTTAAACGGCCGTTTGATCGGTCCCAAAACTTGGGACCGAATTATTGAAAATTTTTGGGAGCCCATTGGATAGTCCGTTACTGTAGGGGCTATTTTGGGTGCTCAATGGTATAAATTATGCCATAAATAATGTTTTGATGTGTATGAAGCCGGAAATGGCTAGGGAATTCGGTTCACGGGCGGAACTCTATGTAGTAGTCGCTTGAACAAAGAACCGAGGTCGAAATAAATTTCAGAGAAAAATGTGTCGGTTGAGTAGTTCAAATCGAATGTTTGTGGTTGTTAATTCTTCTATTCTACTGAGCTAATTTTGCAAAGTAATGATCGTGAAATTACGTATAACATGTTTACGTGATTAAATTATGTAAATGTATATCATGCAAGTTATATATATTTGTATGTGTTATATAAATTGTATTGAAATTGGCATCATGTATTCCATAGCGCAATCGGGGCAACCCTAGAGCAATAGGAGTTGAAAGTGCATGAGACGCTTCGAGACTGTTTCAAGATACTGAACAACAATGATAATTAGGAGCTCCACATAACATCACAAAATATCCATATAAGCTTCAATAATCGTCTGAGTCGACCTAATCGATATACACTATGGCTTGGTCCACTAAATACATCAGATCACCACTACTTATATCGGAGGTTGTCCATAATTAAAAAACAAATACCTGCTTTGAAAAATAATGTTTCTCATACATGGCTTAGGCAAGTGTAGATGAGCCTGCAGGTCCTGATCGTCAGGTCATTTGTATTATCTCAAGTAGGATCACGTATTTCGCTTGAATGTGTGTTTACAGGGATCAACACTGGGTGGGAGTAACCCATTTAGTGATTCCCACATCAAGCATTAGCTCACCCTTGCTGAGAGGGAATTATATTATTTGAACATACACGAGAGACTAAGCCATCCTAGAGGTCACTGAAGAAAGTTTCAAGGTTGTGGCTTTGGTGTTTTATGATGCATTACATGTATTAGAATCTTAGAATTTTAATATATGTTGTATAAGAGTAAATCATTAACTCTCAAAACCATGGTGGAAAGTAGGCTGATTATCGACGAAAGTATTGTCGCATGTGTCATTTTTACTCATGTATTTGTCTATGATCGAGTTTGACAGGCTTTGTATTCTGGCAGAGCTCCCCGTACAAAGGAGATTTTGCCCGACAGGAGTATCCAAGCCATCCATTGACCAGTTTAGGTTCCGCGGCCGACGGGGTTGTCAATGGACACCACTGAATGGGGGCCACTTTAATAATGAATGAGACTGAGATTAGAAGAGATCTTGGTTAGCCTTTATTTAGCCTCAAAAGAATGTGGGAAGGAGGAGCTAGTATAATTATGTTAATGTGATCTCAAGAATGATTTTGAAACCATCCAACTTTTCCAACTATTTTTGGTGATATTTTTCTTCTATCCGATACTGTAAGGAGTCTAATTTGACCTCAAGTATACCTTTTATATTAGCTAATATTATAATAGAAATGATTCGATGTAGAATCTTCTATCCCATGCTCCTCCATATCCCAATACCAACAACAGATCAACCACTTGAACGTCGAATGGATTAAGAATCACACACAATCAATCTGTGTCATCATATGTTTACTGGGATGGCCAAATGTGCAATCTTTGCTTATCCCCATCTAAATGAGATATCTTCTAACAAAGAATTCCGTCAATGCCGCCCAAACGCCAACCTAGCCCATTCAAGATAGTTCTGTTAATATTCAGCCCGTAAATCCGTTCACCAAAAATAAATCGATCCTCTGTTCATGAAGGGGCCTAATTAGAGGTTTCTAAGCATGGCATAAAACCAAGTATATATATGAAAATTATTCAAACATATATTTAGAAAACAGTAACGATGTTCAGATATGTTTTTTTGTATTGTATTTTAGAAATTGACATCAAATAAAATAAATAAATGTAAATGATTATTCTCAAGATAAATTCTTTATTAGCCTTATTTAATTGTTGAGAAATACGGTAATGTGATTGATAATTAGCTAGTTGATGAGGGCCTTGAATTTTATAATCAATTGTACTATTGTCTGAAATCCATAAGTCATGTAATGTAACATGTATAAAAAGAAAAGGTTATAAGCAAAGGAAATGTTGCAAATGTAAATTAGTTTGAAACCATTGCTAATTTTTCTATTTTAACAAAGAATTCAAGTCAGTTCATGTTCATTTAAATCTAGTTTGAACCACAGAGAGGCCTATTTTTGTAATCCAATACAATATAGGAGGAGTGACATAATTTTGGTCCAACTTATTGCAAGAAATTCATAGCTCAAATATCTCAAGTAACACCCTATTTGAGTTCCTACAATTTCAAAAATTCCCTAATTTATGTGTGTCTGAAGTCTAATTTCATATCCTATTAGAATAGTATTTCCTTCCTGATAAAAAGAGTCCATATTTTACTTTCTTGAGGTTTACAAGCTCAAGGATTGTTCTAATAAATTATACATCTAATTCAGAGTTAATTATCTGTATTCAGATTTCTAATATATTTATTCCATTTTCAGCTCATAGTCCATATTGGTGTAATGTCCAGTCTTAAATAACAGGCCACCATTTAGTAAATAATTTTGTTTTGAGAATTCCTAAAACAACATTGAATGTAACATGTTTTACTCATCAATACGAGGTATGGGATGAATACATCATCATAAAACAAATGGAAAACAGAAGTATTGAAGACTCTTGAGAGAATAACTGGTTTTTCTTCATCCACATGGAGAAAAAAATTCCAGAATTTATAAGTTATAAGTTTTATTTATACCTTTACTTCAGACTCTAAAATAGTTTTTCCTTCTTCCCAAATCTTATTCAGATTTCAAACATATTTAGAATTTATTTTTTCTTTACATTTCAGATCCAATTAAAAGTTAAATAAATGGGAATAAAAAAGAATAGTGTCTATCATATACTTTATATAATATACTGAGATGAGATTGGATGTAAATTTGGTATCAAGTTACTAAAATTTGATTTTAGAGTCAGACATTCATTTTAAAAAATATGTAGATTTTTCAAAATATTCATTAAAACTTTTACTTTAAAACCATATTTACCAACCCCTGTTTTGAAATCAACCTAAACCAGATTCACCATCTGCGTTTTAAGGTACTTTTAAACCCAGAGTTGATAAATCCCAGCTTTTAAAACAAATCTTGTTTTAATGAATTATTCTGAAAAGAAGCCTATAATATGTTATTTTTTTTAAATTAATTACTTTGATATGAACCAAGGTCCCATAATGATTGCTCTGATATTTTGAGTAAATAATGAGTTATGATAATCGATGTATCATTATTCTCTGTTCCATCATTCCAATGAAATTGTTAATATCAATTTGTAGTTCTCGTGATCAGGAAGCTTGTATTTGACTTTGGTTCAATTATGACCACGAAGTGGAAGATCCAATTGAGGAAAGAAGATAAATTGAGGAGTGATAATAAAGATTTATTCACAAAGCTGAATAACTCTGTAATAGAAAAACACACACAGAATATTATAAAGAAATGTTAGATATTATGGTAGAAATTTAATGCCAAATATGATAAATATGATAAAATATGTAAATTGAGTATTTATTATGAGTATGCTTTTTGTTTTGCTAGTTATCTCAAAAAACAAATCATTTGTATCTTATAATCAACCACATGTGTATTTTACTTAGATATGATTTTTTTTGTTTGTACACAATTTTGGTTCACGCAGTATATTTAATTGATGAAGGAAAAATCATTATTGTAAAATATTGCGCTAAAAGAATATAATAGAGATTAGAGATTAAGAAGAGAAAGTAGATAAGCATTCAAAGATGCAGAGCAAGTCGAGGAGCAATTTTATTTTCACTTTCATTCTTTATATACATCGATCAGAGACGCATTCATATGTAGAATGTAGGTTACAAATGTGCCATAATATACATTGAATATACATCGATGTATATATAGGTTACTTAATGACAATATCGAATATAAGAGCTGATATATAGGTTACTAATGACACATTGAATACATTGATGTATATATAGGTTACGTTGAATATAATGAATATTCATTCATAATCATAACACTTTGAATATTCATTGTATTCATGAATGTATTTAATGATACGCTCATTAAAAACTCCGTTTAAACCTAATGACAAAACCTGACAAAAGGAAAAAGAGCACAAAGGCATAAATATTTATGATCTCTCCCTTTACGGATGCATTTAATCCTCATTAAAAACCTTAGGCCTAAAACCCAATGGGACAAAACCTGACAAAAGGGAAAGTTATACGCATACCACAATATCTCTCAGCTCCAGCTTATAGCTACTACCGGGCTAATTAATCTTGCATCTTATTAACTCGCCGCATACCAATGTCATATACTAATTTCTCAAAAGTCGACATTGCAATGATTCGTAAAAAGATTCACAAGATTATTTATGATTGAATCTGCTTAACATCAATTTGTCGTAATTTTCGAGTTCGTGAGTATAGAAAAATTTCGGCAAGATATGCTTGGTCCTATCACCTTTGATATATCCCCCCTTAACTTGTGCAACACAAGCAGCATTATCTTCTTAAATTATAGTGGGAGAATTTGTAACCGGTGTTTAGCAACAAGAATTGTGAATATGTGTTACAATGGATCTTAACCAAACACACTCTCTTCCAGCTTCATATAAAGCAATGATCTCAGAGTGGTTAGAAGATGTAGCTACTAGCGATTGCTTCGTAGAACGCCGAGAAATGGCAATGCCATTATAACAAAATAAATAACCAGTTTGAGAGCGAGCTTTATGTGGATCAGATCTATATCCATATCAACTAAACCAGAGGTAGTAGATTCCTTGGAATAATATAATCCTAAATTCATATTCTCTGAGAGATAACGAAAAATATGTTTAATTTCATTCCAAAGGTCTCCGAGCTGGCCTGTAATCAAACGCCCATCAACCCACCTCCAGCTACAACCGGTCTCGCATATCGCGGCCAATTACATCAAAGCCCCAATCAGACGAGATATGGTACTTCAGACCAAGTATCTCTTCATCAGATCCTTCTAGGACTAAATTGATCCTTTTGGTTCACAAGACCTACTAAACTACAGGGTGCTCAACGCGAGCCTCGTCTACGTTGAAGCGCATAATCTTTTCATCGTTGCTGACGATTGGATGGACGATTATTCCATTTGCATTTATGCTCAAGTCGGGGACTAAGACATTTGGTTTTACCTAAATTCTTAACTTCAAATTCTTCAAATACTGCCAGCTTTAGCTAACTCTTATGGAGTTCTAATTAAATTTATATCGTCGACATAAACTGCTACAATAGCAAATCCGATTTCCGATTTCTGATTTCTTAATAAACACACATGGGTAGATAGGATCATTATTATACCTTTCCTTAATTAGGTACTCACTTAGGCGTTGATACCACATGCGACCAGATTGCTTTAACCCATACAAAGATCTTTGCAATTTTATTGAGAATAAGTTACGGAGTACATGCATCGTGCATTTTGAATCCTCTGAACTATATCAAATATCCGATAGTCTAATGGTTCATATAGATATGCCATTACTAATGTCTATAAGACGTATTTCCAATTTTTCAAAAATACTGCACTAATGGAGAAAACGAAATGTAATCATAATATCCATCACAGAATATGTCTCATCATAATCAATCCCGTCTCCGAGAAGTCCCAAGTAACGTAGTCGTAGCTGATAATTCGATAACCTCGTTTTCTATTTCGCTTTCCTGACAAATACCTATTTATATCCAATGGGCTTTACATTATCGAAAAAGATGCAGTTATGGGTCCAAAACCTTCGCTTAGCTAGGAACATCCACCCTTAATTTGCTTCCTCCCACTTAGAGCTCAATCTTCGGGCTGACGACATTCAATAATAGATTAAGGCCACAATCATCATCCATAATTTTATGAGCAACCGAGACGCACGGGCGCCGCCATCATCAATGATGATTTTATTTCGATCCTAAATCTCATTACAACCACGGAATCTCAGCATTCCTGGTGGTTATGGGTTTCAGGCCTCTTCAAGGCATTGCTTCCTTTGTAGTAAGCACTGACCAGCTCTTCTCGAAAGTGGATTCTTGATTCTTTCCCTTCGCTGAGGAACAAAGGTCTTTGATCATACTACTACCACGCTCAACTCGTGGGGGATTTTCATCCATTTTAGTTTGTCCTTCTGAACAACTATCCTAGCCGGAGCATTTATATCGAATACGAGATTTCGTTACCTTAGCAAAGATCATTAAATGCATCAGAAGTCTATTGGCTATAGCCTCGTGAATGGATTATACGCCGCACCTCAAGCTGCACTCAAGTCTGCTCGACCGAAGATAAATTTTTCTCATTCCAGATGAAAACCTTAATCGGGTTTTTTGCTTCGCGTACCCATTTCAATATTGGGGTGCCTCAATCGATGGAAAACATAGTCTCAATAAATGACAATCCGCTTAACTGACAATAAAAATATCATCAGCATTCGCTCCAAGAACCTAATGATGGAAGGTGAATTACCAACATAAATGCCCAAATCCTATTGGGACCCATTTTCGTTCTCGTTGTGGTGCAATAGGCACCTCAGACGCACAACCAAAGGTGCGAATGTGAAATATCGTGTTCATAACTAAGAACCATTTGAAGGAGATTAAAGCGGAGACTGGGGCACAATCTATTGTATGTACGCATGCAACGGTACACTTCATGTCAGACCCTGAGATTCGTTTCATAATCATTAGCAAGTGTACGATTTAGTATAATAATCACGATTTTCGCTAATCCATTTAGGATAAACAAACACGTCATCCGTGTTTCAACCCGATTCTGTTAAGCACAATATGTATCAAAACTCGATGTAAATTACCCGAAGATATCCATCCTAAATACTTTAATTGATAATCAGAATTGTGCCCGGTTGCATCCACATCAACGCGGCAAAGGTGACATCATACAGAGATAATAGATAAACATGGGATCTACAAGATGCGCCCACTAGTACCATAAAATATCGCGTCGGTCCACTTCTGGTGGTTGTATTGGTCCACAAATATCACCCCACCTCTTGCAGAATAAAGGGGATTCAAGACGAACAACTCTTTGTTATGTATGTTTGATAATGAGTTTTTCTCGTGAACAAGCTTCACAATATAATCTTTGGACAACAATACCTTGTATCCTTTAAAGGGTGCTCCTTTGTATTCTGGATTATTCTACGCATCATTGTAGCGCCAGGTGACCAATGCGATCATGCCATAATCCAAACTGACAGATTTACCTAATCTCGGCAAGATATAGAGTAGGTTTCAAACGACCTTAATCATGACACAATATAACCCATCCAGCTTCTCATGAATGGTCTTTCAGCCCATCTATAAGATCGTGTAATACAATATATTCTTTATTTTGCTCATAAATAGTCTCAACATGGTACCAAGCATTTACAGATATCTTAGTACAAGGCTATGGTGATTCCTTGACTACGCTTAGAAATGCATTCTCAATATGCGTGATGGTACTGGGCAAAACAATCGTGGCATTCCCGAAACCATCAATAATCGAATAGACCGCATATTGTATGGACATGTGTCTTGCATGTGAATGTCATACTCAAGAAAAAGTGTCTACTACTTAAATATGCATGCATTATCGCACTATCAAGCAAACAAAACATCTTCCTTTTTCTCTGTTTTCCATTTGTATTTATGTTGACAACTTCGTGTCGGGTGAATATAAAATTTCATATTAGTTATGCGGTCAAACAAAATCACAAATATTATATTAAGTTCCAGAATTTCATTCATACACCATATTAAAGAACAATAAAAGGTAATACATTTAAAGAAAAAAACAACTAGAAAAGAAATTAGAATCATAAAATTTGAAATCAAAGATGTCATCCACCGCCGATGCTTCATCAAAGTAATCAAAGTTCTCAAAGAAATCTCATGAGTCCCACATGCATTCGCTACTCAGAGCAAGAGGAGTCCCACCAACAGAGATATCATTGCTTCACCAAAGGGGTTATGGCAACAGGATTAATTTCACGGGAGGAGATCTACCATGTTTGCCCGTATTTTTTAAAGATGCCTGGTATAGATCAACAAAGTGCTTCGCGCACGATGGGCACGCGACTGCCTGGTCATGCCACAACGATGGCAAATACTTATTAGTCACCTTCGCTTCTTTCTTGTCATAGATTCGCTAAAGTTACTTCCTGGGCGATTAGTTTTTTCAAGCACCCTCGGGGGATTATATTCGTCATACCAGAGCCTTTAAAATGGCCAATAATTTTCTCGTAGCTCGTGATGTGCTTCCGTGCAATACTTTCGAGCCAAAGAGGTCTAAGATCATGGATTTTTGAGCGAAGAATTCATTAGTCGTTCAAGAAGACGATAGAAATTAAATCGTAGTACGTGGTAATCACGCTGCCTGTGACACGCTGCACAATATCCGGCTACGGAAGGTGGAGAAAGCTTTCTACAGCCCGCATAACTCAAGTCGAGAAACAATATCAAATAGTTGAACATCGACACTCATTCATACCCATCGAGATTTTGCCGCCATATCACTGAGGAAGGATAATGTTTAAGATGATCATACCTATCCTTCAACCTCTTCCACAAGGTTTGAGGGTCTCGGAATCTGATAAATATTATCCATATTGTTCTCATGCAAAATGACGATTTAATAAAAATCAGTGCATTTGCTTATCTTTTGCATTCGAGGTTCCATCTTCCGTAATCAAGCACAACATCTGCCTCGAGGCCTGCTGTCGCGCACCAGATAGATAATTATTTCCACTCACTGAGGATGTGGAATTCTGGCTTTCACTTGCCATAACCTCCAAAACAAATGAATCCTTAAATTAATTGTTGATCATCACCCAACCACCACTTCAGACCGTATGATATCTGCTGCCTGGAAATTCGGGTCGTGCCAAGGAAAGAAAAAGAAGAATTGATAGAAGAAGATGAAGTATGTAAAATACTCACCTGTACAAAATATTATCTCATCAGAATGATCTTCGTGGCTGATTAACGTGATTAGGAATATTCATGTTAAACAATGAATATAATAGAGAGAATAGAGAGAGATTAAGAAGAGAAAGTGTGATAAGCACCAAAGATGGTAGAGCATGTTAGAGGAGAAATTTTATTTTCTGTTCTCATTCTCTTATATACATCGGTCAGGAGACGAACATTCATACGTAGTATCATGAAAGGTCCACGTGCCATAATAGTACATTGAATATACATTGATCAACAAGCTACGAATGATACAACAATATACATTGATTAAAGGTTAAAAGCTAACACGACATCAATATACATTGATGTATAAGTAGGTTACGAATGGCACATTGAATATATCATCGGTTATAGGTTACGTTGAATATAATGAGAATATTCATTCATGTATTCATAACAAATATCTCAATATATTGAGATCTCACATAGTTGAGATTGATGAGTGCTATATTTCTCCTTGTAAATTATTCATTCATCAATAAAATTAATAGGTTATGTTATTTTATAACAAAAAGAAGGTGTCGACCACAACTTGTTATATTAAATACGAAATGGAAAAAATGAACAAGTAACTAAATAAAATAAGAGAAATGCAATGTTGTCGTAAGAAACACACAACAATGTCACATATTTCTTCATAAAATTCAATTTCATAATATTCTTTATTGAGTATTCATCCATTGACTTATTACTAATCAGACACCAACATTTTAGATTACTGTTTACTATAATTAATCAATGTCAAAGTTATTATAAATGAAACCAATGGTGTAAGATTTTTTACACTCAAACACTCATATTTTGAAGACTTTAATCCATGTAAAAGGATCATACCAATCAAAATCTAGTTTTAAATGTCCATTATCCTACATAACATGTCCCAACCATTGCTGATATAGTGATGGTAATAGGTGAGTTTTTTTTTTTTCCCAATTCACTTCTCTCGACTTTAATGGGACGTGTTTAGGTTTTTTTGCATCCAAGTTTGAGGTCTTTTAACAAGTTTACGTTTTTTTTTTCCAAACTTGAGGCAAATAGGGTATTATTTTTAATCAAGATCACCTTATATAAAAACACCACACAAAATTAACTTAATTTCTATTTTGTTATTTAATAATATCAAGATCTTTTAAAACTATAAACAATATATGCAAATTATAACATTTTAATCATTCAGAATGTGTCTTTTTTTTACTCAGAATTCAACAAAATTAAAAGTAATTAAAAATAATGTTGGAATTTCCCATGCTCACTCGACCCATTGCCACCCCATATATTTCCAATGAGATAATATGAAATTTATTTTTGAATAACCTCAATTTCACCTATCTTATTGTCATCCTTATGCAAGAGATACATATGATTATACTAATACTGTAAGACCTCACCTCAAATTTTTCGTAAATTGTAATTTCGAAAAATCCGAAATTTTCTAGATCTTGATGATGAAACAAGACTTCATCACATATTCGTTCTCACTAAATCTATTAACGCTGAATTTCACAATTTCGAGATACTGAATTTCCACGTTTTCGAGGCATCGAGTCGAGCAAGAAAAACTACTGAGAGACATGTGATGCATTACACCACGTATTACATGTACTCTCAGGACACATGTTTTAAGATTAGAGAGATGATGTGGGAATGAACGGTCGAGGATTGTGGTTACACAAAATCACACAAAAGGGGACTGATAGAATTATGGGAATGTTAACAGGCTAATAAGACGGAAGATGAATTAGCACATCTTCTTCATTTTGAGCACAAAATGGGCAAAATGAGCTGGAGATCTGTTGATGCAAAACAATGCAGATTTGGTAGTTCTAGAGTAGTGTCTTTCCTAGATTTTCTGGCCATTCGCACCGCTCTGCCACTCGAGTAAGGAAGTAAGTTGCTCACACAGAGGATCACATGGGCACCGATTGGTGGAGTTCGAAAACCCACAAGAGGTAGGATCTTTCCTACTTGTGATATTCTTCGCTAAGAGCCATGTTTATGGTTAGATATTCGAGGCTGATGAAGTCGCAAATCTTGGCCTCAAAAGCTTTGAACCGAGTGGAGAAAATCCTACTTAGGTCAGGAATGCAACTGAGGGTTTCACTGCTCACATGAATAGTGACATGATTTTATTGATGTGAAATGTCAGGATATGATTCAAATATAATGCTTGTGTTTGCTAATTATCATGAGATAATTTTGCAAGTTATTATTGATGAAAATCAATAACATGATTATTGTGAGTAAATTATGTTAATATATGCATGTGAATTTGTATTAGTATAAATTATTTTGAATTGCATAATGCATTCCATATGCATCGGGGCAACCTAGAATATTAGGTGAGTGCATGACATGAAATGAAACAAAACGAAAAATGTTTCAGGAAAGGAATTTACTAAGATTTTTCGAAGAATCGTTTTCGAGAGTCATTCACCACTGATCCCCTGAGGCTGACCTACTGACTGCTTCGTATAAATATCCAGCACCCGCCCGAGGGTAGTCCAAATGTATTTACCGAAATTCTAGAGGAGTTTTCGAGAACAAAAAGCTTTTGTTTTAAAAACTGGATATTTTACTCGCATTCGACTTAGAGTGGTGTCGTGAGGAGCTCGTGAAGACTGTGACATGGGATTGGTCATGTAGACATTCGAGCAGGTTCATGTAATTACTTGGATACTGTTTGCCACTGTACGTACTTAGGGGCGGAATAACCCATGTAGGAAATTATCACTACCGCTTTGCTCACCCCGTCATCGGGATCACCATTTTGTGTATGTGAGCGATTAGAAGACACTCACTGGGAGGTCAGTTGAAATAAAAGCCATCCATGACTTTGATACTGAGTGTCGTATAACATGTGGCAGAATTCTACAATTTTAATATATGTTTGTATTAAGAGTAATTTATTAATCCCCGAACGATGTGAGATACCAGTTGACGATTTCGGTGGGATTTAGCACGACGTGCCTGGCGGCTAAGATTTTACCGCATGTGACCTTGTGTGGTCATTGCTGATTGCTGAGACAGTTGTATTTTCGGGGTAGAGCTCCCCATACAAAGGAGATCATTCAATTTATGAGTGGTGTCAAAGCTACCCACCTCCACGAATTCCTCATGAACTATTATGTCAATCTGACACTTGTCGCGCCAACATGTTATTATAAGAAATAAAAATTTATATTTCATAAAAATATGAGCTAAAATACAAAATAAATATATTTTGAACATTATATAACATTATCTAGTCTAAGTTATTGATAATACAAAATAATCATAATACTTTATAGATGAAAACATTGTGTTCTATGCAATAAATATGACTGTCTGTCTCTAAAATTTATAATATTTTTAGCAATAAAATTTATAATATTTTTTAGCAATAAAATTTGATGGTATATTTTGTTGTTAAATATATATTTTAAACTGCAAAAAAATTCATGCTGAATGTCAAATGTTGTTACAAATTCTTTTATGAATAATGTATTCACACAAATTTCTTATCAAAATATATAATCGCGACAGTAATTGTGATTTTATCTCTCAGAACTATTGAAACAAAATATTGAGATAACCAAATTTTGCTGCTGTAATATAAATATTTAGCGACAAAATTTATCTTTCCATATTGTACCTCGTCACAATTCTCATTTTTCCTTGTAGCACTGTTACCCATCAGACAATGTGGGAGAGTTGGCTAACTATGGTGAACCCTCTATCATCAGTCTTAGATTCATTTCTTAATCCTTTTGACAGGCAAGATTCACTTGGTATATAATATTTAAGGAAACCCCATCTCGTTGGAGCGAGATGGAAATGTCATCCACCGCCTTCTCGTAAATGAGTCGCGCGTGCATTGCATATCCGTCTAAGAGTGACTCAAAGAAATGGGACCGTTGATTTGTTTTATCCTCGCCTGGGCAAGATGAGAAACAAATGCAAATCCATCTTCTAGAGACAAAGAATGTAACATCCAAAGAGGTTTGAACATTGAGTCGAGGAAAATTCTAATGTACGGAATTTAGATATTTTTAAGTGAACTTAAGAAATAAGGTGATAGAATACGAGGAGTTGCCTGGCTAAAGAAACATCGAGGAAGAAGTCCATGGGAACTTATTGTCAAGAGGGTGAACCAAGAGGTCATAAAGTATAACTCTATCAACTATAGGATATCCATCCTGTCCTCTTTTTAGTTGAAAAGATACTGACATGGAAGAAGACATAAATTGTCGAGGTAGTAAAGACAGAGGAAATATTCGATTTCCTAGTGAAAGAAAAATTAATTTCCTTCCCTAAGGACCACTGGATTCCCAACAAGGATGAACTAAGGGGAAAGACTTACTGTAAGTACCATAATTCATGAAACCACACTACTAATGCATGTTAGGGTTTCAGAAAAATGTCATACAGGACATGATCAACAAAGGGATACTCAAGTTCCCTGACAAAAAAGAGGCTACGACAATCAATGAGGATCCTTTCATACCAGTGACCTCAATCAACATTGCTAGCTTCGACCTAAGAGCATTGATAGAATCCTAGAAGGCGGAAAAACTCTCTCCAAGAAATGTATGAGTCCCTAAATATTTTCTGGTTTGTGTTGATAGGTAAAAAGAGCGTCCGGCATGAATGTCCCCATCTGGTAAGAACCAGCGGAAGGCGACACAGCTTGGTAACAGAGCAACATAACCAATTCTCTAAGGAAATGAGACTTTCTCCAAAAGGCAATATGAACCTCAGAGACGGGTTCGTTTTGTCTCAGAGAAAACGGCAGGTTCGCAGAATTTTCTCAAGAAACAGAGCCTTTTCCCAAGGCAGGTTCACGCTCTAAGGGGGTAGGTTCTTTAAATTTTAAGAGAGAAGATTGCGTATAACTTCACTTCTTCATACAGAGATATGCAAGCACATAAGACTGTTCTCTCTAGTTAGATATGCTTTTCCAAGAGGTGGAACCAGCTCAAGGTACAATGATGTCTCCTGCTGAAATTCACTTCTCCCAAAGATACTGGAAACAACCTGTCAGGAAGAGGGTTGCGTAGATGGAAAGGCTTTTTAGACTATTCCTCCTAGGTTTCTTTCCCCTGGCCAAAGGTGGCATGTGGTGTAGCACAAAACTTTCTTCCCAAAGGCTAGACTTTGAAGAGGAGGACAGAGGCAAAGAGCAAATTCGATATAAGGTAGATCATTGATGTACCTATGGAAACTAAAAAGGAGTGAGCCCATGAAATTATTAGAGAAAGTGAAGGTAAGAATGGTTCCGCCGAAAACAGTTAGAGGAAAGCTACCAAGGATATGAAATCAATGAGTAGTGCAGATGAAGTAATGGACTCGGAGGCCTTATTAATAAGTGAAATCCTTATTTTAAATCTTCCATCAGCTTCTTTAACATTACAACTATCTTCAAGTTAAAAGGCGCAGGAAGACCTAGTGGGAAGGAAGCACTTACAATGTAAGAAGATGATATTCATCCATGGTCACCATAGAATCATCCTCAAGAATGTGACTTGTATATGATATACTTGAGAAGTCTTTCAACAAGAAAATGACGAGGCACATATGCCTTTGTATGTAAGAGCCCATCTTAATGGCGCATCGGTATCTAAGCTACCGAAGGAGAATATAGATAGTCGGATTAGCAGAAATGTAATGCTATTGAGATGCTAAGAGCAAGAAGGAGTATTAGTGATTTATAGAACAAAGGTGGTCGGCTTCCGCTTTCTACTAGGAGAAGCATCCAAGACCCCGAGGATACTAGCTATAAATATCACCACTGCAGCAAACTACATTATCTCATTTCTGTGGATAGACTCAACTACAAATTGTGAACATTTTGCGTGGAGGGATCGATTCATGCCAACCGGTGTGTGTCGTCCTCTCTTCCCTAATTTTTACTGCTTTGAAGTGGTAATGCGCGGAGGTGGTGAGGCGTGATTAGTATTCTTCATGGATGCTACAGCTCCATGTGGCTTCACATATTGCGATCAAGAATTTGGTCCGACTGCCTACTAACAGAAGGAAAGATGGGTCCCAAGGAAGCATACATGAACTCAAAGCGGCTACGTGGAAGTCCAAACAGAAAGGCGCCAAACCTTAAAGGTGGTCTACAATCACACCTATACGCCAACGAACATCCAACTGACCGAGGAGATCGATGGTGACCGATTACTCTCAAAAAGAAAAGGCAGTAGTTGCAACTGCCATATTCAAAATGAAAATACAGCAGACTGTGAAAAGGATTGAAGAAGAGCACAGCCCAGACACTTGTGGGGGCTGGAGAGATGATTTTTGAAGGGGACAGATAAAGAAGATGAAGAACACAAATGGAGGATTTAGAGCAAGCTCCTCCTAAGTTCGAAGACACAGTCCACTTGTTGAGGGAAGTGAACTCAAACTATGGAAGAGCCGAGGATTACTATATTAGATCCTTGATACTCCACTCAAGAAGAGATTATCGTAATCAGCTTCATGAGTTCAAAGACTACTTTTCTTGGAATTATGATGAGATGCCCGGGTTTGACAAAAGCTTGGTAGAACACCGCTTGCCTATTGATAAAACCAAATGATATATACCAATTTATGACACCATTACCATAGGACTATATACTAATCCCTAGTAAAGGCACCAGAAACTTGTTCAGACAAAAAATAACTTGTATGCTCATAAGAAAAATGGATTTGTCAATGAATTCATTAAAGATTTAGTTCGGGTCTAATACTCGCAAGTGCAATGGTGTTATACAAGCAATAAAGTGGACCTATAAGTCTCTGACATATCGCTCCCAATGAGATTGGAAAAGAATTTAAGGTCCACCACCCCAAAACTCAAGTTCCACACTATTTGTCCTCCTATTTCTTATAGAAATTTTCAGAACCTAACCCAGAATCTTCACTCTATCTCAATTTCTACATCTATAATAAAGGAAAATTTTGCAAATTCCTAACAACCGGATCTAAACTAGATTATCGCTGGAAGTGACCGATTTCACCAATGCGGAAATTATCAATTCTTGCATCATAATCTAATTTGATTCTATCATAAATTGGAATCTGAAATTGTCAAAGAGACAAGGTAGTATAGTTTGGATTTCTCCTTTAACTATACTTTTCACTGATTAGAGAATCATGTTCATTTCTGATTCATGTTTCTAATCAATTACTTGTAATAAGAATTTCTTTATAAGATCATAGTATTCTTCTTTTCCAATACTTCATACCCATTTCTTATGACTATAGATTTCATTTCCTAAGATTACATTACCGCGCATTTATACAAGATGAATGATGTCTCATCCTTGAGATCTTAGGTAGTCCTCCCATAGATCTGCCAACAAAGGATCAAGATCATTCATCCAGACCACAAAGAGATTCTATCCCCATCTCCGACAGATCACTAAATCCAATTTCTCAAACCATGAGTAAATTGGAGGATTTACTTAAGTAATCTTTCAGAGCTCATTAGTTCTTCTCAATATTAGTCAAGCATACCCTCAAGTAACCGCCTCCATGCTCCTCGTGAATCTCCATCCGGTCACTCGGGGAGGGGTGTAACGCCCTATCCCGTAGGGGTAACCACTCAGGAATGTGAAATTGTGTACTGCAACCGCAGGGTACGGTAAATCGTGAAAGCCCACATGAGAACCAAGTGTCACTGTAGTATTTTTGGAAGAACAGGAAATGATAATTTATGAACCCTAATGTTGTAATAGAACAAGGGTAAAATTGTAATTGATCAAATAGATACAGTCCATCACCAAGAAGAGAAGAGGCTAAATAGAAATAACTAAAGTCAAGTGCAAATGTTAAAGAGATGGAGGACTTAATTGCAATTAAGGCATAAAATGATAATATAAAAGGAGAGAGATAAACCCAAAATTATTTGGTCTCCTTGCTAGTGGCAAAACAGGAGAAGGTTGGAGAAGAGAGAAAAGAAGAGGAAGTGGAGGAAGAAGAGAAAGAAGAAGGAGAGGAAGAATTTCAGGTATGGAATCCTTTAATTTGGGTTTTTGATATGAATTCTAAGGTTTCTATGGATGATTAGTTGCTCCTTTCCTAGGGTTTTGTTAGGAGATTATCCTAACCCTAGATTTGTCTAATTCATGTGGGTAAAACCTAATTGGTATGAGATAAACAAGGAATTCTTCCTATTTCTATGGTTTTGTATGATCGTGGACCTTGGTATGAATTCTTGATTTTTACTCTTAGGGCTTCTGGTTATAAGAAGTTATAAACCACCACAAGTGTGGAGAGTTGTTTCTGGGTAAATTCCATGTTGGTTTTGAGGAATGGTTGTAAAAAGGAAAATGCGGGCTTTAAAGGAAATGTCACTAAAATTCGTAAACCCCGTTTTGTTTCATATAGATTACAATCATCCAACTGAATTGATTCCAATTGGTAAAGAACCATAAGGGATAGTAATAAAATGTATGTATGACCAAGAGCAAGTTGTAGCCTAAGGCCCCAAATACGATTCCCTGAAAGGTGAGCTTCGTAGTCTGTTCGTTATGCTCGCTTTGTGTATTGTTGTAGTGTTTGTCATATGGATTTCACTCATCCAAATTGAGTGATTCAAAATTCTGGATAAAATAGACTTCTAGGGGAATAAGTTATCTGAAGGAAATGCATGCAAATTGTAACCCCAAAGGGCCCATAAATTTGTCAAAGTGGAGCTATGTACAGATTCTGTTCTGCCAAATTGAGTAATCTAGATGTAAAATACAATAACTTGAGTTTTGGTGATCCAAATTGGGTGATTCCAATTGGAGAAGAAACCTTCGGACCATAGCTTCAAATGAGTGAACAAAAAATTTCCAATTTATGGAGTTAAGACCCCAAAAATCAAGGATAACAGTAGGTGATTCAGTGAGCTAACTAATTTGGCACAAAAAAATGTCAGAATCATGTTATGGTTGAGGGTCTTAGAGAAAGAATTTTTTAAATTGAAAATTTTAAAGAGATGTCATTGGATATATAGTTGACTGATCTGTTGAGTTTCATAATTTCAAGCACCGCTTTCATCGTAATAAAGTCCAGAGAGTATTTGTTTAAAAGTGTCATCAAATAAGGGGTTTTTTTTTTGTGTGGGCTTCGTGCTCAAGGGTAAATTTGTTTATTTGGTTTTATACGAATGTTCGTGGTGACTCAAAGTGACTTGGGCGGTGGGGGCACGTTAAGTTTTACTATAGTTACTGTGCGATTAATGTTTTCACAGATTCGCTTTGAGTGTGTAGGCTAAAAGCAAAGGCGGAAAGTTGTGAAGTCGTGGCTCAAGTTTCGTAAACAAAAAGGTGAGTGTTCTAAACTCTATTTTTCAAATACTAGCAGACATATGAACTTTTTTACACTGTATTTAATGGTTTTCATTGTAAAACCATATTTTAAAGCAAGCAAGCAATAAGTTTTAAGCAAACAAAGTATATTTTATAAAAACATGCCTAACGAAAATCCCATTTATAAAGATACCGTCGAGGTATTCCAGACGTATCTGTGTTAGGGACATCATTTCATGCATTTTAGATTCGGTCTGGTCGCAAACTTAGTTAATTCATCATGGCATTTAAAGGAGACCGTGGCACGCATCGGAGTATATAAATAGCGTCAGTTCAGATTTCATGGTGATAAACCGGTCATCTGCACCATATTTACCTAAAAAGGAATTGAGCCGCTCTTCCAATTTCCAGTGATGCTGACCTAGGGTCAGAATAATCCCGGTCCCGAGAGTCTACGCACATGATACTGTAGGGGTGTATAAGGGTACCAAGTGTCACATTGTAGTATTGGAGATCAGTAGAAATGAAAGCTTATGAACCCATTGATTGTAGACAGAATATATACAAATGTCATTTAAACATAAGATTATGAAAAGCAATCATTATGAGATGGGCCACAATACAAATAAATAAGTTACAATTGCAAAATTGAATAAAAGATATGAGTGGTTATTTGCAATTAGTTACAAATGTTAAAATATAAAAATAGGAAAAACAAAAGCCAAAATTCATTTGGTCTCAAAAGTTTGCCCTAGCAAACCCGTAGAGAAGAAAGAGAGAGTAAGAAGAGGAAGAGAGGAGTGAAGAAGGAAGAGGAGAGGTTCAAAAAATCGTGCATGTTGCTTGCCTTAATCAGTGTATTAGGCTCCTGTGGACTTTGGCAAGGAGAATAGATGCTCCTTTTGGTCTAGGTTTTGTGCAAAGAGCACATGGAACTTGAATTGTTGGGGTTATGAGAGTAAACCCCACTCAGAGAAAACAAACATGGAATCATCAAAATTATGATGTTTAAAAAGAATTGATGGACCTAGTCGAAATTTCGGATTTTCACCTAGGGTTTCGAGGTTCCATAAAGACCAATTCAAGTGTTGTGGAGTTGTTTTGGATGATTTATGATGTTTCGAGGTGTTGTGAATTATAGAAGTTGTATGAAGTGAATTGGTATCAAAGTGGAAAACAACAAAATCTGCAATTTCGTAAGGTGTACCATACAGGGGTGTACCTAAGACACCCCAATTTAAGCCAAAGTGTACCCCAGACGCTCAGGGTGTACCGATACACCCTAACAGAATGCAAAATGTACTGGTACAGGTCCAGGGTGTACCGATACACATGTGTCCAAAATGCCCAGAATGCTATGTTTTTGTGTATTTAAGCCCGAATTCATACACCGATAGTTTAGGAACCTTAATAAATGATTAAAATAGTTCGAATAAGATCGGGCCTCGACGAAAACGTAGGGGCGTATTTTCACCGCCGAGGCTAAGCTAAGCCGCTTCTGGGCCGAGCCCAAGTGAGTGTGAATAAGTGCTAGGAAGTAAGTTAAGTTACGTGATTACGCAGGCAAATTAATATTTCATTATTCTATTGAGATGTAGGTTAGTGCTGTGCATGGAAAGTGTAATCTGCTCAAGTTTAGCAAGCAAAGAGGTGAGTGTTCTAAACTCATTTTCCAAATACTAGTGTATTATTATTATTATTATAAACTGTTTTCAGACTCAGATTTTTTTGTGTTTTGAATGCAAACCATTTTCAAAGGTTAAGCAATGAGATAAAGCAAGTAAATGGTTTTCGAAGTTAAACCATTTTTGAAAAGCAAGCATTGGTTTTAAACCAGAAACTATAATTAAGGCAAGCAAGTAAGTAAATGGTTTTGAATAATTAAACCATTTTTTCGCTAAAAGCAAGGTAAGTAAATGGTTTTACCACCAACCATTTTTTCAAGCAAGCGCAAGTAAATGGTTTGAATAATTAAACCATTTTTCGCTAGCAAGTAAATGGTTTTGAATAATTAAACCATTTTTCAAGTAAGCAAAGCGGGGGCAAGCAAATGGTTTTGAATACTAAACCATTTTTCAAGCAAGCAAGCAAGTAAATGGTTTCAAA
>JAEQBH010002822.1:0-156372 GCA_016808115.1 Tetrastigma voinierianum
ATCCGTAGCTCTAATTGGTCCTCCGCTGCCCCTATCCGGTCACTACCACGATAGTTAGTTTGAAATTCCATTAGTTGCTGATATGGCTGCCACATCAACAAAGGTAAGTGAGAACAATTCCCAAATTTGTAACTGTGAGTCCTTAAATTTAATCGGGGATAAAATTAGATGAAATTAGGGCTTCGAATTGAGGAAGAGTGGAGGAAAATTCCCACAACTAGGGCATACACGATTCTTACTCTACTACAAGGTTAGGGTTCCATTTTTGTTTTGTTGCACGATTTCTCTTTTGCTTCAAGTCTCTCATCTTCGTCTCCTTTTTTTTCACCTCCCTTAGTCGATCAATATCATGGCTTGTTCGTCGGCATCATCAAACTCTATGAGAAGATGGTGCTTCGATGTAGAAATAAACAAACACCCATTGTAAAACCCGGGAAAATTTAGACTTTTCTTGGGGAAAAAATCTGGCAAAATAATAAAATTGTCAGAATACTTCAGGGAAGTTTAGAAAATTCTCTAGATCTCGGATGATGAAACAGATTTCACATTTGGATTCGTCTCGCAAAATCTAGTTACCTAGAAAGATTTCTGCCGAATTTCCGAAAGACACAGGATTTTTCGTGATTTCTGTGGCGGGCTGGTTATTTAGCGACCGGGGACGGCAGATTCTCACGAGAATCTCAGGAGTTAGAAAATAACTCGAGTTAAGTTCATATTTAAAATAAATTGAACTTCTTGAACCAGACTTAAAATAAATTGTTTCGGGTAGGAACGGATCCGAGCGAGTGATTTATGTGATACGTGGCACCAAGGAGAGCCACTTATCAAACTTAACTTAAATTAAGTTAGCACAAAAAGAAAGAGAAGGAGAAGAAAAAGGGAAAAATGGACTGAGAGAGGAGAGAAACAGAGAGAGAAAGGAGAGAAGAGAGAGAAAGAGGAGAGAGAAGTTCTACCTTCTCTCTATGATCTATGGAGATCGGGTAGTCGGTCTCCGGCGGACTAAGAACTAAAGTCGGAGTACTCGGCGAGGGCTATGCGTGGACACCGGAAACTCCAAGTTTCGCTGTATGGTTTCAAGGTGGGAGGTCTATGAAGTCGAAGTTTCTAGTTCAGAAGTGTCCATGGACTTCGAGGCGTTGCTCATGCTCCAAGAGGTATGAATTCTTCCTACTTTGGTTTATTTTCCATTCTAGGGGTGTTTGGTTGAGTTTTAATGCCTTAAGGGGCTGTTTGACCATTTTTTCCTAAGGGGTCAAGCTTGCTAATTTAATGGGTTATGGGAATACTGTCTTGTTTTGACCTTATATGATGTCTAGTTTTTGGGGCTGATTTTAGGTTAAAAAAAGGGAGAATTTGGACTAGCATCCTTCAAGGAAATTGTAGCTCTATCTGTGAACTTGAGGTTAGGATTTTGAATCACCCAAATTGGACCTCTATAACTCACGTTATGGTCCGTTTTCTCGACTACTACAACTTAGGCTTTAATGATTTGTGTCTAGATTTTTTGATACAATTGGTATATGATCGTAGTATATCAACAATGCTTGAATTTAGTGATATACTTGGTTGAAATTGTGTGGAAGTCAAATCAGGTGTTCTAATGGTTCGCTTTTGATGCTTAGAGTGAATAAGGCCATTACATGGCATATTGTAGGCTAGTTGTGGACATGTCTTGTCACAATTCGGCTTAGAGGTTGATGGATGTCGCTACTCGAGTAGTAGTGACTTGTGATATCAGTGTATACGTGTATTGATTCGATGACATGAATTGTATGATATATTTGGAATTTGTATGCTTTTTGATATAAATGTCCAAATGATGCATGGGTAATTATGCACGAGTAGGCATGCAACATAGAGTACTTTACTACATATGTAGCATGGTATGAAATGAAAGCAATGACATGATTGGGGTACTTGCATTTCATGCACTGGGACATCAAGCATGACATGGGTGTGAGTGTATGGTAGAGATCGACACCGTGGTTTGCGTTCGATGGTATGTCGTGGGTACATGGTTGATCAACACTGCGTTTGGTGTTCAATGATGGGCTCAGTAACATGGGACAACGTCCAAAATAAGTCTTACGGTTTTAAAAATGAAAAATATGTGTTAGGCATAGCAAGTTGGGGTAGATCCCCTCTTAGGGTGAAAGACCCTGCATTCGTGGTTAGACATTATCACCGGTGGTGAAAGATCGTAAAATGTTGGAAAGACATGCAGTACACCCTCATGGTGTAAAACCCGGAACTGCGGGCCCACAAATGCATAAACACACGGAACTTGTGAAATGCAAGTTGATATCGAGAACCGTCAAATGGATTTTGATTTATAAAACAAAAAGCTTTTGTTTTGAAAAAATAGCCACTAATGGAACAAAATGACGGTTTGGTTTTCACACTCGGCATATACATGTGTGAGGGAGTCGGTGTAGACATTTGAGTAGGAATGCGCATGTTTTTACTTGAATGTGTGGTGTGTCATTACATGTGCACTTGTGGGGAGTAGCCCTTATAGGATGTATTCTCTATTGGGCATTGCTCACTCCCATCGTGTCCCTTTAAGGTACAGGAGTGCAGTGTGGAGACTACTCAATACTCGAGGCCGTGATTTAAAGGAAGCTAGGATGTGGCTTTAATAAATATCTTTGTAAACTATATTAGAACAACCTAGTTTTAATACATGTTCTGTATAAGAGTGTTGTAATAACCTTGGACTATTGTGATATAGTTGTATATCGGGATAAGGGACAAATTTTTGACCATGTGTGGTCATTACTACTCGTTGAGACCTTGGATGGGCTTATGGTTATATCAAGAGAGAAATAGGATATTGGGTAGAGTTCCTCAAACAAAGGAGACTCCTACCCATTTTGCAGGAAAATATGGATCCCGGAGCATATGGGACACAATAGTGTGGTAGGGTTGGTCCAAACTACAGAATTTCGCGAGTTGACGGTTGTCAACCTGACCTCTGTGTTTTGGGGTCATTACACCCATTATGTTGTGCGATTGTGAGGCTGCAGCAACTTTATGGACTTTGGCGTGTGACTTCATGGAAGCGTTGAATATCAATGGCGATTTTACTCATGTCCGAAATTTACTAAGTGAATCAACTTCCATTTCGCACATCACCGTTTGATTGTATGCATTGGATTGACTCGGTGGTTAACCAATTGTTTGCTTCATAAGATATATTGTCAGGAAATGATGCAGCTAAAAACATATGAAATGTGATTTCCTTAGATTGAAAAGTTTGTGTTTTAAATTGAATTTGTTATCCATGTGCATTAATCATATTTCCTGCTAGAAGTTAGGATAAATAGGAAACTTGAAATTTTATTTCTGTTTGATTGAGATGGATTTAGTTTATCAAGCTTGGCTTAAAACCCAAGGTATTTGGTATTAGCTACTAGAATATGCAAGTTGTTGCTTTCATCTTGATGTTAGCATCTAATTTGAATTGAATTTGTTTGCATAATTTGTGATCCTAAGGTTTCCATTGTTAGGGAACTAGTACTTTGGACATAGAACCTAAGGGCTATATCTACTTATTAGAGGTGTTGTGGTATTTATTTCATTCCTTATGTTTTTGTTTAGTTCTTACTAGCAACTTGAAAGACATTCACTTGATTGTCATTCATCTTACATGGTATTCAGAGGACATTTAGCCATTTGGTAGTAAGAGGGCACTTTGTGCTTTGATTAGTCTTGTAAATTTGTGGGAGAATTCCTCATGTGGTTTCTTTTATATCATGTGAAACTAAAGGTTCGATTTAGGCTTAGAGCACTTAGGGGTGAGAATTCCTATCCTTCTCATGAATTTTATACACTGTATTAATATCTATTTTGTTTCTTGAAGAAAAGTAGATATTAACACATATTTTGTTGTCAAGATTTGTAATATGAAATTTGCCTTATTAGATTGGAACTTGTTTGAGTTTGCTGGTTTGTTGCCATGGATTTGGAAAAACCCTTGCATGTGTGGTTACTCTTTTTGTGTGGTAGATGCAAGATAGTGGTTTGACTACTTCTTGTTGCTTGATTCTGACATGTATGGTAGGGAAAAGTTTGTAATCAATGAGCTAAAGGGAGAAAATAAGCTCTTGCAAATGGAAATTAACCAGCTAAAGAGAGAAAACAAGATGTTGCAAATGGAAATTAAGAATTTCCAAAAAATGAAGGATAAGGATGATGAAGGAACTAAAGGAACTGATGAAGGAACCAAACGAACAAAAGGAACCAAAGGAACTAATGAAGGAACTGATCACAAGAATTGAAGAGAGAACTGAAAGATTCCAATTCAAGTATATTATTGTAAGGTTTTTGTAAATCCATTACCTTTGTTTGACATTGTTGTATTTTAACTTATGGAAGTTCCTAAATGTCCAATTAAATTGCTAGATTATTTTTCATAAATGACCCATAATTATACC
This sequence comes from Tetrastigma voinierianum, assembly GCA_016808115.1. Lineage (NCBI taxonomy): Eukaryota > Viridiplantae > Streptophyta > Magnoliopsida > Vitales > Vitaceae > Tetrastigma > Tetrastigma voinierianum. Next base: position 4,440 of record JAEQBH010002822.1, read on the forward strand.
ATTAAAATTGTAATATGATTATGTTTAGTTCATAATTAATAAATTAATCTAACACAAACAATTTTCTTTTATAAACTTCAATGGATTAAATTTGGTTAACAAGTGTATTGTTAAATGTAAAACAATTTGGAAGTTCTTAAACTTATGGAAGTTTTCTTTTGTAAACTTATGAAACTTATGAAAGTTCCATTGAATAAATTTAATTTGGGTTTTGTATGCAGTTTCATTTTGTAAACTTTGGGAATTAATTAATATTTTCTTTTTCAAGATATGTCATCACTTGCCATAGTTTGACAAGACTCCAAATGCTTTGGATTTTATCAAGGTTAAAAAAGGAACAAAGAATAACATCCTCGACTCTCTAGTTCCAGTTGTTATATACAATATTTTAAAAATCGGATAGGTCATTTAATCGGAAAAATTATCGGTTCACGGTTCATCGATCAAACCGATGATAAAACCACGATTAGATCGATGACGTCACAAATATATAAATTATATATATATTTTTAAATTTAAATATTTTAAAAATATATAATTTAATATTTCTAATATTATTTATTTATTTTTATATAGTGATAACATTATATATGAAAAATAACATAATACTATACCTTTTAATTAAAAATGTTTTCTTTTGTTTTTTTAATAGTATGTATTTTCTTTTGTTAATGTTAGATAAAACAAAGACATTAATTTTGTTTTAATAAAAGTTTGATTTAGGTATAAGTATTTATACACTAATTAAAAATGTCATTGCTTTCTAAAATATAATATCCATTCCAATGAAAATGTTAAATTTCATAAATGAAAATGAAAGTATAATTTTAATCCTTTTCTCATATATATATATATATATATATATATATATATATATATATATATATATATATATATATTATTTGTTATTGAAAATGGAAAAATAACGTTATATATTATTATTTAGATATATTTTTTGAATTGGATAGATATGATTTTTTAGAAATCCACGTAAGTAGGTAGCTGGAGTGGTGGTGTGCGAGTGGGAGGCTTTGTCTAAAGTTTGATCGCCTTGTTTGCTATCCTATTCCATAGCCCCACATCGAGCATGAACGAAGAATCTTTAGCCTTTATATACTTTGTTGAAGATGAGTGATGTAAATCTTTAAATGGGTAGCTAGGTATGTGCTCTAACGTGTGAGGGTAGATAATCTAAATCAGATAATCTTGTATTAAACTGAGCGCACTGCTTTGGCGGTTCTTGAGGAATTGCCTAGTTCGAGCGGCTACCTGTCCAACCAACGGTTTTGTTAGTTTGAGACCGATTCATTCAACCCTCCCCGCTTGAGAAGCGAATCGAACTGTGAAAGGTCTCAATAGACGGTTTGATTGGCCAAAATGTGCAATTTATTGGAAATGCCTAGTTTGCTGGAAATATACAAACAAAACTCAATGCCTATATGAACTTCCATTTCATATTTACAAAAATCATCATCACAAGCTGTCCAAAATAACAGCAAAAATTATCACAAAATTGACAAAATTTGTTCTATGGTGTCCAAATAACCACAGATTATCATGATCGTGGTCCAACAATTCCAAAATAATACAATCATAATTGTTCTTCAATTTACATATTTCATACATACATCAAAATTATAAAACAAACACATATGTCCAATGTGAAGACCTAGGAAAAGTGAAACGACATATTACCGTTACAGTACAGGCTGTAAGCTTGGGAACTTCTCTAGATCTTGGATGACGACACGTATCACACCGTTGAGTTCGTTTCGTGAAATCTTATTGCATAGTCAAATTACGTCGAATTTCGAGACAGTCGGGATTTCACGTATCTCGAGGCAAAATAAACCAACGACATGGCGACACGTGGCACACAAACACGTTCCATGTGGCACCAAACAAGTGGACACTTGGCACATGAAAAGCCAAGTGTCATACCCTTATCATGCATGAAGCAAGTGGGGGGAAAAGTGACATGAGAAACACATGGCATGGTGATTGCCATGTGTCAAGATGATTGAGAAAGGTGTTCTACACCTAGACCAAAATGAGTTTAAGTGGGGAGGTTAAAAGAGAATGGAAAAGGAACGGAAAAGATAGAAAGAAGAGAAAGAAAAAAGAAAGAAAAGATAGAAAGAAAAGAAAGAAAAGAGGATGAAAAGAGAAAGAAAAAGAAACAAAATGGGAGGAAAGGAGGTCCAGCTTCTATTGGTCTCCAGTGTTAGAACAGCGAGAGGTTCGACGGGTCAGGAAGCGAGCTAGTTTGCGCTCCAAGAGGTAGGGGTTCTCTCCTACTCTAGTTATTCTTTTGTCTAAGGCTGTCTAATTAAGAATGAGGTATAGCCCTAATCTGGGTTGATGTTCAAGAAATGCTTTGATCAAATCACGATAATTTAAGAACCAATAAGGCTATTTTTGTTCCCAAAACTGCAGTTCTGGAACAGGTTGTGTTTGCTGGAAAATATGGGATTCAAGTGTGATGATTTTTGTGGCGTGTCATTGCTGGATATGAACTGACATGCTGAATTGTATATGTGGTTTCTGGGTTTGAACATGAAGATCTAGTTTGTGTGTTTTTGCTTGATTGAATGACATGCAGATCGTGTGAAAATCATGTTGATATATGCCATTTGATGTATTGACATGGGTTATATGATGGATGAACATATGCAAAGATATATACTTTATCTATGAATTGTAAATGTTGCATGAATACATTATGCATGTAGTATGAAAGAACATGCTGACATCTCCATCAGATGCACAGGATATCGCAGAAATGAGTGTGAGTGCATGACATGAATTAACACTGTATTTGGTGTTTAAATGGTGGGCCCTGTCAAAGGGACAATGTCCTAGAGTCTCAGGGGTTTAAATTATGTGTCAAGTAGTAACAAGAAGGGATAGACACCCCCTCAGGTGAAAAGCCTGCATCCTTGGTTAGACATATGTATTCAAATGATGAAAAGCCTACAAAAGTGTTTCAAGGTGCACGAATACGCCTGTGATGAGACCCCGAAAAGTTCGTTACCCACAAAAGACACATGGCTTTTGAATAAAGTAGTTTATTGGAGGTTGTCCAATGAGTTAAATTATAAAACAAAAATCTTTTGTTTTGAAATGAAGGTTTTCACACATGGCATATGCATGTGTGAGGGAGTCAGTGAGGGCTCGAGATATTGGCATGACATGTGAATATTCATAGAAATATATATATATATATATATATAGCAGAAAGGAGTATATATATACATATATATATATATATATATATATGTCATTGCTCAATGTGTTTATAAATGTTGAATCATGGTATTGTACGCTAAGTATTTCATGAGTAAATTTTTAGAGAATTCCTCTTACTCGCATTGCTCACCTTGACGTGGGAAAATATTTTAGGTACTAGGTACACCAGGAGATGGAACTCATCTAAGAACTTAGTGGTGAAGAAGGTTGGATTATGTCTCTCTTGTGTATTTTGTAGAATTCTCGGATACTTTATCCAAATGTGATACGTGTAAGAGAAAAGAGTTGTAATGAAACTTGTTGTTTTGTTCAACATAGTTTGCAAGTTTTTCCTGTGTTTTATATTGCCTAATTATGCAGAGGTTATCGTGTTGAATTCAGCATTGTGTTTTTGGGAAAGCGCTTGAAGGTGTAGGAAATGCCAGGAAGGCTACTGCATGGTTGAGTAGGTTTTAGGTCACGACAAGGGTTTCCTGGTCACGATAGAGTTTTTTTCTAGTTCTGTGTCGCGACAAGAGTTCCCTGTGTCGCGACATGGCTCTCAGCTTTGAAATACAAGGCGTCGCGACATAGTGTTTCCGGCGTCACGACGGTAAGCGACATTTCTCTCGCCGTGACAATGTCGCGACAGAGGTTTCCTTATCACGACCGAGACGGTCACGACAAGTGGTCATGCGTTGTAACTTTCATGTTGCAATGGATTTGGTCTAGGCCAAGGGATTCTATGTCACGACAGGACATTTTTATGTCGCGACAGAGTTTGGTCAAGACCAATGGATTCTATGTCGCAACAAGGTATTTTTATGTCGCAACAGGGTTTCGTCAAGGCCAAGAGATTTGATGTCGCGACAGAGTTTCTTGAAGTTGTGTCGCTACAGGATATATATTTTACGCCGCGGACAGTAGGATTCACAGACATGAGGTTTTTCCATGTCTCACATAGTGTTCGTTTATGACAAGAAGTCATCAAGGCTAAGGTCGAGGATGTAGCTAGGAGTCTCGACAAAGGTGCTCACGCGATGCATCATACAGCAGGAAAAAAAAAAGGACCTCGGATTTGGGGCGTCACAACATGGTATTAGAGTAAAGGTTTATAAATACCTAAAGCTCGACGTCGGATACTAACAGTATAACTCAATATCAGGAAATTAGGTACACGATTACTTAGGACTTGATGGACACGGGTTTAGATCATGCATTCATTGTGCATTCTGATGAATTATTATGTGCTATATACTGCATGACGTGTTATATACTGTGTAAATTATATACTCTGGTAAATATAGTATATAGAAAATTGTTTGAACACTAGGCTAGAAAATAACCCTAGGGGTTCTGTGAAATAAAAGAACATGTTAGTTCGCATTAGATGTATATTAGCAGTGGCATATGCACTACACTGAACAAGGAAAATAAACTTAACTGCCATTCTTAGCCATATGTGTATTGGAAAGCCGAGGAAGGATCAGGGTCGCTCTGATGCAAGGCAATAGCTGACCACCACCTGTTTTTGACCAATAGGCCTTTGTAGAGGCTATCGGTGTTGTAGCTGCTGCCATTGCACAAGCTAGTGCAGTTGAGGGTCAGGGAGGACCGAGTAACCTCCAAAGATTTATGGCACATCATCCTCCTACTTTCACAGGGGGAGGGGATCTAGTGGTAGCTTACCATTGGTTCCGATAGGTCAAAAGGGTTTTGGAGGCTATGGAGATTACCTCCGATGCCACAAGGATCAAGCTAGTTGCATTTAAGCTAGAGGGTGAATACCAGGTATGGTGGGATTGGATTAAAGTCTCAAGGGATTTGGAGACGATGACATGGAGAGAGTTCCGAGAGCTCTTCATGAGTACATTTTTCCCTAAGATCTCAATAGTATGCAAAAGCTCGAGAGTTCTTATAATGAAACAATAAGTATGACCGTGCTTGAATACGTAGCTAAGTTCACCGAATTTGCAGGTTTTGGGGATGATTATGTGGCCACAGACATGGCTAAGGTGAGAAAGTTTGAGGATGGTCTAAAGCTATCCATCCAGGGCACGATTGTGGGATCCCTCTTACAAGATATGGACTTTATGGTCAGGACAACTATGGCCATAGAGAGAGAGATAGATGATGCGCGGAGCATCCGAGATACAGGTGCTGTTGAAAAAAGAAAGGAGGGCCAGCCTTCTTCTAGTTCGGGAAAGAAGCAAAAGACTTATATTCCACGAGGATTTTTGCCGGACAGTAATACCGGCTATCAAGGCCAAGGTAAGTGGATCAGTGGCTCCTGGAAGCCAGTCAGACCGATGACATGCTTCCATCACATTAGCCTCGGGCACATGAGATGGATCGCCTATGGGTGCGCAGGTCCTGGGGAGTTGCGAGGACACCAAGGCCCCAAATACAGGAGACACACCTAGACACAATTTGTTCATTCTTACCCCAGCATGGGCCAGAGGAACCAGTATCAGCCTCAGAGTACGGCACATGCACCTACCATGTCACAGGCAAGCCAGAGAGGCCAAAGTATGGGTCGAGGCCGAGGGCAGGGCTCACAAGCCGAGACTTCAGGAATCGAGGGGCATGTCTACACCGTTACACCGCAGACTAAGATTGCAGATCAGTTGGTTATACAGGGTATATTCCTACTCGGGCCTGGGCTGGTAAGAGTATTTGCTTTGATTCCGGGTGCATCCTTATCCATTTATCACGTGATCTCAGGTGAATGTTTCTGGGGCTTAAAGCGTCAACTGAGAAAGCCTTTACAGTGAGTTCTCCCCTCAGGGGTTGGGTGGGTGAGGATTGGATCAGATATGTTGTGATTGTGGAGTTAGAGATCTCGTGGATCTCCGCTCACTGTGACATTCGGTGATGGACATACTCCTCATGTCATTCCTTGCATGGATCGTCGACGCACATCGATTCACATTGATCGCGGATCGAGGAGGATTACTGCCTACACACGGGATGGTAGTTATGTTACTTTTCAAGGAGATAAGCATGATATTTTACCCCAGGCCGCAGGTAATGCACTCTAGGTGGCATGGATAGTTGATAGGTCAATACCGCGTCTTTACCCGGGACGAGGCAGATGTATTCGAGCCAACCCTGGGTGATTCAGGAGTTTGAGGACATTTTTTCGCATGAGCACGGATTGGCCTCCATAGAGGGATGTAGACTTTGTCATTAAGTTACACCATGGTATGTTGCCCATCTCTATAACTCCGCATAGGATAGCGCCGGTTGAGTTGGAGGAACTCAAGGTTCAAATACAAGAATTGTTGGACAAGGGTTTTATTGTATCAAGCACTTTACCATGTCTCCGGCCTGCTTGCTAAGAAAGATACAAGACCCTTCAACTGTGCATTAACTAATGGCGCTGAATGGTTACGATCAAGAATTGGTATCCTTTGCCGAGGATTGATGATTTATTTGATCACTGAGAGGGCACGTGTCTACTCCAAGATAGATCTCCTCAGATCATTATCATCAATTGAGAGTTGGGTGGAAGTCGACATCCCTAAGACGTTTCGTAACGCGGTACGCATTTCGAGTTCACTATGATGCCTCGACTAACGAATACGCTAGCAGCATTCATGGATCTCATGCATAGGGTATTCCAAACCTATTTGGATCAGTTTGTCGTAGTCTTCATTAACGACATTTTGATGTACTCCAAGTCTAAGGAGGAGCATGAGGATCATTTGAGGGTCGTTTTGCGTGCTCGAGACTTCATCGGTTGTATGCCAAGTCTTAAAATGTGAATTTTGGCTTACTCGAGGCGGTTCTAGGACATGTCGTGGTCGCCTTCAGTGTGTCAAGGACCCTCGAGAAGGTCGAGGCTGTTATGAGCCGGGAGAGCCCAAGTCAATCTTGAGATAAGGCTGGGATTAAGGTGGTACTGCTGTGGAGGTTCATCGAGGATTTATCCTACTAGCAAAGACCTATGACGAGGTTGACCCGGTATGAGATCAGTTTCGAGTGGAATGACCTGTGTGAGAGGGTGGGCCTCTAGGAATTGAAAATGAAGGCTTACTTTAGCTTGTTATTCTGATAGTCCCTGAAGGGACAAGAGGTACATAAATGTATTGTGATGCTCTAAGGACGGACTGATGTCTCGATGCGCCTGGCAGGTTATGGCTTATGGTTCTAGACAGCTAAAGAATCATAAGTAGAATTACCCTACACATGACATGGAGTTGGCGATCATTGTCTTTGCCTTAAAGATTTGGCTCCACTATCTCGTATAGAGTACGAAGTGTTTTCGCATCACAAGAGTATGAAGTATATCTTAACACAACGGGACCTTAACATGAGGCAACACAGATGGATGGAGTATCTGGAGGATTACGACTTCACTTTGCATTACAATCTTGGTAAGGAAAATATGGTGGTTGATGCACTCAGTCGGAAGTCACGGGGAATACTACCTATGCAGCCCCGTATGGTAAGATGCTCGGTGATCGCGACTACCGACTATAGTATAAAGTGATCAAACCTAGGTGTTCTCAGAGTTTGCGCCCACGCCTTCCCTGGCATCGCGGCAGTGATTGAGTCCTAGAGGCAGATATAGAAATAGTGGCCATCGTGGACCGGGTATGACATGTTTTGGCATGAAGGTCGGGTCATTCAGCGGGATTTGCCAGCCTTCTAGATAGAGACGTGTTTCCCCAATTGAAAGATCCGAGAGAGTGAGATCCTTAAAGAATTCCATTGCTCTCGTTTCTATAAAAGACATCCGGTGGCACGAAGATGTACCGAGATCTTCGTCGCAAGTAATATTGGAGGGATGAAGAGGCACATTGGGGACTTTGTTCGACGATGCCTCACGCGGTCGCCAGGTGTAAAGGTCGAGCATCGTACGTGCTGTGGCTACTCCAAAGCCTGGCTATAGGTAGCGGAGTGGAAGTGGGAGCACATCACGATGGACTTTGTGACCCACTTGCCATGGACATCGCGGAGGCATGACGCGGTGTGGGTGATACACCGCTCACCAAGTCGGGCGATTTTTAGCGCATTTAATGACCTTCATATCGAGGAATTATGCAGGTTATACATACGAGAGATTGTTCGGTTACATGGAGTACTAGTGTCCATAGTATCGGACAAGGATCCTAGATTCAAGGCCATGAGGACACAGTTGACGTATGAGTACTTGCTACTTCATCCACGCATATGGCCGCCTGAGAGGACTATACAAGTTTTAGAGGACATGCTTCGAGCATGTGTCCTGGATTTTAAGGGTAGATGGGAAAAGCATTTGCCCTTAGTGGAATTCATCTACAACAATAGTTATCAAAGAGTATATTGCATGGCACCTTACAAGGCATTATATGGGAGGCCATGTCGATCTTCGATTTGTTGGACAGAGGTGGGAGAGAGACCCCCCACTGGTCCGAATTTGATTAGAGACACCTCTAAGAAGGTAGATTTGATATGGAGGTGTCTTCTCACGACTCAAAGCCTTCAGAAGAGCCATGCATCGACGCCGACCTCTAGAGCCTGAGAAGGTGATCACGCTCTTCTTGAAGGTGATGCCTAAGAGAGGAGGTCGCCCCGGTAAGCGGAAAGTTGTCGTCGAGGTATATCGAGCCCTTCGAGATACTCGAGAGGGTGGGCACAGTTATGTATCGATTAACATTACCGCCGAGTTTATCAGGTGTCCATGAGGTATTCCATGTCTCCATGCTCCGGAAGTACACTCCAGATTCTACTCATGTAGCGGATTGGGGCGAGCTTGTTGTCAATGTAGATGGGACCTTCGAGGAGGGACTGAGCGTATTTCTCTTTGTGATAACCAAGATCGTGCTCTTACGATGTAAGACTATGAGGCTAGTGAAGGTGCCTGCGGGCAAGATCGAGGAGCCGGAGGAAGCAATATGGGAACGCGAGGACACGATGCGTACCAGATATCCCTTCCTATTTGAGGACGAAGGTACGTGGTTTTGTCATTGAATGTTAAATGATTGTTGCATACGCATGTGATTGTATGCATGTGTGTGTGTGAATTTCTGGACGAAATTCTTTCAAGGGGGAAAGAATGTGGAAGACCGGGTAAAGTGAAACAATCGATTATCGCTACAAGATAGGCTATAAGCCCGGAACTTCTCTAGATCTCGATGATGACACAGCACTTCACACCGCTGAGGTTTGTCTCTTGAAATCTTGTTACATAACCAAATCACGAATTTCGGATGTAATAGATTTCACGTGATCTCAAGGCAAATCGAACAAACGACATGGCGACACATGGCACACGACATGTTCCATGTGGCACTTAATATGGACACTTGGCATATGAAAGCCAAGTGTCATACCCTTATCATAATAAAGTGTTTGTGAAGAGGGAGATGAGAAACACACAGTACCTGATTGCCATGTGTCAAGATGATTGAGAAAGGTGTTCTGGCACTACCAAATGAGTTCGATGGGGGAGAAAGAAAAGAGAATGGGAAAAGGAACAGAAAAGATAGAAAGAAGAGAAAGAAAAGAGGAAGAAAAGAGAAAGAAAAAGAAAGAAAATGGGAGGAAAGGAGGTCCAACTTCTACTGGTCTCCAATATTCGAACAACGAGAGGTTCGATGGGTCAAGAAGTGAGCTAGTCTGCGCTCCAAGAGGTGTGCTCCTCCTACCTGGGTTATTCTTGCCCAAGGATCATTCAATTGCCATGAGGTATAGCCCTAACGGTGGGGCTGGTTCTAGAACAGTTTTGATCAAACTGTTGATAATTTAAGGACCAACTTCTGCATCATTTCTATTCCTAGAATTGTAGTTCTGGAACAGGTTGTGTTTGTTAGAAAATATGGGATTCTAGTGTGATGATTTTTGTGGCGTGTCATTAAGCGGATATGGACCTAGATGGCGTCAAATCGTATATAGTTTTGCTCAAGAGATGAAGATCCATTTTGTGTGTTGTTGCTTGATTGAATGATACGCACTGTAGAAACTCATGTTGATATATGCTATTTGATGTATCGATAATGTGGTTATATGATGGATGTGAAATATATGTCAGAGATATAATTATCTATGAATCAGAATGTTGCATGTAGTCACATTATGCATGTAACATGAAAGAACATGTAGTGACATTTCTCGCATGGCATATGGCTGTGATATCTCATGAAACGAGCCGTGAGTGCATGACATGAATTAACATCGCGGTTTGGTTTTTAAATGGTGGGCCTCCGCTTAAAGGGACAATCGCCCAGAGTCGCACGTTTAAATTATGTGCTCCGTAGTAACAAGAAGGGATAGACACCCCCTCAAGTGAAAAGCCTGCATCCTTGCCGACATATGTATTCGGGCCGCAGGAAAGCCCGGGCGAAGTGTTTAAGGCGCATGACGCCTACGGTGACGCCTGTAGTTTATCGAAGGTTGTCCAATGAGTTGAATTGTAAAACAAAAATCTTTTGTTTTGAAATGAAGGTTTTCATACATGGCATATGTCTATGTGAGGGAGTCAGTGAGGGCTTGGGATATTGGCATGACATGTGAACATTCATGTAGAAATATATATGCCATTGCTTAATGTGTTTATAAATGATGAATCGTGGCATTGCATGTGCACTTAGGTGGGGAGTAGCCCTTATAGGAAAATTCCTCTACTGGGCATTGCTCACCCCGACGTGAGAAAATATTTTGTGGGTATTGAGGTACACCAGAGTATTGAACTCATCCGAGACTCCTTAGGCTGCAGTTATTAGTTGCCTGATTATGGCCTCTCGTGTATTTTGTGAATTCCGGGATAATTTATCCAGCCAGACATAAGAGAAAAGAGTTGTAATGAAATCCCGTTGTTTTGTTCAACATAGTTTGGCAAGTTTTTCTAGGTTTTATGGCTGCCTTTAATTATGGAGAGGTTACTATGTCAATTCATTGTGTTTTCGTAAAGCGTTGTAGGTGTAGGGAAAACGTTCCAAAGGCTACCGCATGATTAGCAGGCGTTTTAGGTACTGAGCAGCATTTCGGTCGCAAATATAGTTAAGTTTTGGTTCTATGTCGCTGGCAGGTTTCCTTTGTGTCGGATACTTGCCTGAAGCTTTAAGCGATTGCTATGTCGGGACATAGTGTTTCCATTTTACGACAATGGTTTTATTTCTCTGTCATGACAATGTCACGACAGAGGTTTCATTGTCACAACCGAGACGGTCACGACAAGAGGTTAGGCGTTGTAACTTTCATGTTGTAATGGATTTGGTCAAGGCTAAGGGATTCTATGTCGCGACAAGACATTTTTATGTCGTTATAGAGTTTGATCAAGACCAAGGGATTCTATGTCACGGCAATGTTTGTTCAAGGCCAAGAGATTTGATGTTACGACAGAGTTGCCTGAAGTTGAGTCGCAACAGGATATATATTTTACGTTGCAACAGAGATTCACAGGACATGAAGTTTTTCCATGTCATATTTAAGTGGTTCTATGTCAGCGACAATAAGTCACCGTGGTTGCGCCACGATAGTCAAGGCGCGAGCGACAGAGGCGCTTTTGTCTCATTGCATTTCATACAAGGTGAAAAAGGACCCCCGGGACTTGGGGCGTCACAGCATGGTATCATAGCAAAGGTTTATAAATATCTAGAGCTCGACGCCGATACTACCAAAGATAAACAAGATCATGAAATAAGGTATACGATTACTCAGACTTGATGGGCACGTGGTTTAGATCATGCATTCGCTGATGGCACCGTTTAGATCATGCACTTTTCGTCATGATAGATACTTTATGTCGCGACAGAGTTTGGTCAAGACTAAGGGATTCTATGTCGCGACAGGGTATTTTTATGTCGCGACAGGGTTTGGTCAAGGGCAAGAGATTTTATGTCGCGATAGAGGATTTGATGTCACGACAGAGTTTCTTGAAGTTGTGTCGCAACAAGATATATATTTTACGTCGCGATAGAGATTCACAGGACATGAGGTTTTTCCATGTTGGCGCATTAAAGTGTCAGGTCGCGACAAGAAGTCATCAAGGCTAGGTCGCGACAGGCTAGGCGAGCGCAATGTAGGTGTTTTGTCGACACTTCATATAGTGGTGAAAAGAAAAAGAAAATGGGGACCCCCGAGATTTGGGGCGTCACATCCAATGTCCAAAACTTCATCCCATGCCATTTTTTCACATTTTCACTATCTTCCTTAAATGTCTCTTTCTTCCTCCTAACCAAAGGACTCAATTTCAAAACTTCTTGTAGTGAGTGTCTCAGTTGGAGTTGTTGTTGGGCCGTTTTGCTTAAACATAACAACAAATATAGCAACAAGTTAATGCAACACTCAAATAAAAAATAAGTGAAGATATGATTCGTCGACTAATCTTTAAGCAAGAAGCTTAATGAGACAAATGTTAAAAAATATTCAAAAATTTTTAAAAATGATTATACTTTTCCTTCATCATAATCTTCCTTAGTTGGTTTTTCTTTTCAACAATACTTATTTTGAAATAGTTAATATGTAAGAAGAATCATTGTAAATAGTTGTGAAATATGTGTGGTTGTAGATGTCACATTTCTCAAACCAAACCTTACATATATTCATGTATAAGGTATTATTGGCAATCATATGATTTTATGAATCAATAAATAAATAGTTAATTAAGGTTTCTGTAAAGTAAATAACTTCATAATTCAATTTTTATTTCCTTCCTCAAGTTTTCTTTTCTTTTTTATTTATCCTTTTCACTTTACCAACATGTCTTTTATTATTATTTTATTCTTCAAAGTTAATGTCCAAAATCTCTCCATCGGCATCAAGTTGCATATTTTTAGAGGCCTATTCTACCTGGTACCATAAATTTGTGGTTTTCCACTAACTTGAAAAGTTCATTCTTAAACTTAGACTTTTTGACCCTATTTGGTTACTTTTTTTTAAATTAATGTTATAGGTAACAACTTTTGAAAACACAGAAAACACTATTGTGACGTTCTCTGAAAATTGGGGTTTTGGAAATACGTAGTGGCGAAGCAAAGATCCAAGATTAAAGGGGGGTTGATTTCAAGAGAGTGAAAAGTGCAAAACCTGAGTTTAAAAAGGGAGTTTTTAAAAATTAAAAAAAACACAAAATTCAGTCCCTCTAGGCCTATGTTGAACCTACCACTAGAAATATAGAGAACTAAAAGAAAAAATGTTTTATTCCAAAACAAAAAACTATTTTTGAAAATAGGAAGCAACAACCCTTTAGGGTTGGGCTATTTATTTACGCTTTTGAAAAATTATTTTTGCTCCTTTGAAAACAAAAACAAAGAAAACACTATATTTAAAGAACAAGAATGGTATAGAAAGAACACAAAAATGGTGTTCTCTTGAACAGTTTTTGATGGATATAAGTGCGCGTTCTAGGTCACAATCCTTGATGTTTGAACTGTGATTTTGTTCGGACTATGCTACAGTGCATTTGAACTCCCCCATGAGACTTAGTGTGTGTAGAGCATATGGGATATATTTTACAATAAATAAACACATAATTTTTACATGGTTCGGCAACTTACTTATGTCCACGAGGGTTGTGCCCAGATGCAAGGATTTTTATTGATCTGATTTAAGTTTTACAATTAGTCTTATTTGGTACAAGTGGAATTCAGAATGAACTCACTTCATTCCCCTTGAAATTCATATTGAACTCTCTTCATTCCACTCTCTATAGCATCACACACCTATAACCCATAACACATCAAAACAAGATGAAGAATATAAATACCATCATCTTTCACCAAAGGTGAAAGACTTTTAACGTGTAATACCTCAATTGAGTATCTGCAATCCACACTCTCTCTGCACGTCCAGACTTCGCTAGCTCTTCTTCAAGTTCTGCTCCTGAAATTTGTACCGAGCTGCGGATATCACATTAGAGAGGTGGCTTGACCTCTCACCGATGAAAATAACCTCATCGTCATTCGGTGTCCTTAAGGTCACTCTTTTCATTCTACAATCGACTATCACTCCTGGGCATGCCCGGATAACCACCCATCCCCAATATCAGCATCAAACTCCCTAAAGGATAACTCGTCAAATCTCTCCTAAAAATTCATACTTTCGTATTTTGATGGGACAATCTCATACACTTTGTTCACAATAACACTATGCCCGAGCTGCCTTGGCCACTAAGATGTCATACTGGTTTCACTCCCAGAAATTTCCTGCTGGGTATGTTAGTACACACATATGAATGGGTTGGACTCCTAGGGTCTATCAATGCATGCACAATAGTATCAAAGATAGTAAAATTACCGACTATCACATCCGGGCGCCATATCTTCATCGCTTTCATCGTGATATGTCGGGGCCGGAGTACGACCATTCGCTTAGCTAAATTCTCGTCCCTTGTCTTTAACACTCACGATGCAACACTTTTGCCGCCTTCTCTCAACCGATGAAACATTGCCTCGGGCTTGGGTGTCGTGGTTGACGGCTCTATTACAAATTTCATTTTCAGGTCATGGATCCATAACCCAAGCAAGCACCAACACTTCCAACAATCTCCCTTGTAGTTTTCTTCCACAATGGGAACAACGAGAGGAACGTCTTGTCCCTCTAGAGGCACCTCCTCCTTGTGCACTTGCAACCGACGGCCGCGGTGAGAATAGTATTTCTACCGGTGGCCCGAGTCAGAGGTCGCCTCGGGATCCGTGGGTCCCTAAATCTCTTTCTCTCACGACACGGCACTGACCGACCGGATTTTTCTTTCCCCGTCTTCTATCTTTTCACCTTCCTTTCTTTACTCGCTCCACATTTAGAGCACATGTCATGATTTCGAGAAATCATCAATGAAAATCCCGTGATACATGCAGTCTCGAATGTGGTCGCCGAGGGTCAGCTCTCTCGAACTTACGGCACTTCTCTTCTTCACTTACTAACATCTTGGGAGCATACTTGCCCAACCGTGTGAATTCTCTCACATATTCGGTTACACTTGATTGCCTTTGTTTCAAATTATGAAACTCTCGCCGCATATTGTTTAAATAGATGCGTCTATAATGCTCTCTAACTCATCCAAGAAGAACCTCCATGTAACTCTCTCCTCGTGGTACGGTCCCCGGTCACTAAACCCACCACTCCGATAAGCCTCATCCCGGGCAAAGAATGAGTTCGCACATTCTAATTTCTTCACCAGGCAAATGCATTTGCACAAGCATTCTCAATTCTTCAGCCAATTTTCGTCAGAAGGCTCATCATCCTTCTTTCCCATAGAGTCTACCGGTCGGTACCTTGCCATTCTTTCAATGGTTAATCGTCAAGGAGCAATTGTACCGGGTTGCTCCTGCCTCTTTGTAAGGCCCGGAAGCTAACCCGCTGAGGATACCCATCAGACCTCCTACCACTTGTTCTCGGGTTCATTCAGCCGAAGGAAAGGCTGAGATGCTCTGTCCACCTACTCGCTCAGCGTGGACTATCCGACGATCGGCTCACCTTCACACCCATGGGTACCTGAAACCATCCATGCTTACTCATTAAGATCGACAAGATCCGCTGGCCGTAGTCATATCATCCCCTTATGTGCAAATGCAATGGGCGTCAAATACCATTTTAAAAATCGTTAGGGCTCCATTTTTCCAAACGCCTAAACCTAGGTTCGATAGAATTAAAGTGTAGCCATCTTCGAAAGCCCGCCCGACCAATGGCGAGTGCGAACCGAAACCCCGGGGACGCCCGTTTAATTCTTTTTATTTTCCGTGTTATTAAATTTTTTTTTTTCTAAAGTGTCGCGACCCGAATCCCTGGCCCGACCCGAATGGCGGATCCGAACCGGAGCCCGGTTTACTCCGACGTTTTCATTTATCTTATCAAAATATCTTTGTTATGCCATTCATGGCTGTTTCGCCAAGTGCTTCTCCACAACTTTGCAAATTCAATGCACTGGCAAAATCATAAACATTTAACAAAATACATTAACAAGAAGGCATTCTATGCCTTTTAAAATAATATACAAAATCAAGGTTCAGAGTTAATCTTTGTTTACAAATACCACTTGTTCAAAAGATGCTATGCAAATGACTTTGCATATACTATACGCCGTACTTTCTTTATGACTCGCGCTTCCAAGATCTTATTGTCTTCCTTCCCGTCTACACTAAACCTCGCGCATAGATAAAATCCATACGCCTAAGCATTTTCATGCTTAGTGGTTCGTATGCTTATATTTCAATATTCAATTTAACTCGATATGCATTTAACATTAAACTATGCCTATTATATCAACATATACTCATGCTATTCATTTTCGTGATGCTTTCGATTTCAAATCATTTACTATATCACAACATGCATCTTCACGTAACAATTCAATTCACAATTCAATTTATGATTTAAGCATGTACATAAGAATCCCATTTACACCTGGCCAATGTTGGTTCATTCACCTTGACTATGCACTTACATTTTCGACGGATTCCGCTTGATGAATCCCGCCTTTATTATCATTCTGAATGTGCTTACACATTTACCACCCGCCTCCCATCATGACATGCCGCTTTGGTGCAACCCATGTGGTATCAATTATTCGGGTCTCCCATCATGACAGATGCCGTTTGGTGCACCCCGACATATCACTTAAATGCCATATCGCCATCATGACGGATGCCGATTGGTGCATCCCGCCACGGAATACTCCTTCAATGCCATACGCCATCATGACGGATGCCGATTATGCATCCCGCCAAGTGGGACATTGACACCTTCTGTGGTGCCTTCGTGATAGATGCGCATTGGTGCATCCGTGAAGGCTGCTCATTCTGGAGCAGAATATTCAAATTACATTTCGACGGATTCCGCTTTTGATAACCTGGCCTTTATCATCATTCACATTCATCCGGCTCTCACATCACGCTTTCAATTCCATCTTCACTTTCGTATTATCTTTTCAAAGATATACTCAATCTATGTACTTATTTCATATACTCATTTCATAATTACTTGGTAAACTACCAAAATACTTGAATTAAGAATAGAGTCAGAGAACAAACCGAAGCTGTCGAATCTAGCTTCCTTCTCTTCAATCTCGTCCATTAGGTTAAAGCAATCATCACCTCGGGTCCCTAGTCAATAACATTCATGCCACTTTAGTGGATAAACAATTGTTAAACAATTTAGTGTGAATTACAAATTTATTTTGTTAATACCTGGGTTAAGACATAAGTCTCCGCCCGAGACGACTCCGCCGAGGCGGAGGTGGGTGCGTTTTCACTTAGTTCTATCCTTATTTGAACACCCTTCCCATTATTCATTTCCTTAGGGTCCCTAGACACTCCAGATACCGAACACAGACTTTAACGGTGCGAAACATGTCAAACAGGCTGGCTGAACAACCGTACCAAGACCACTGACTGCAGACGGCAGACAGTTTCAGAGCTTCTTCGACGTACCACTACCCTACATCCTTGTACTGCATACCAACCTATACTGCACACCCTAATGGGTTTTAGCTTGTCTAAAATGCTGAATCTTTCATTTCACTCATTTTCATCTACCAATCTTCCAATTGGTCCCATATCAAAATCCATCATGGAATCTCACCCAAAACAACTCCAAAAAGTGGTTTAGACTCAATAAAATCCATTTTCCTGCTAGGGCTTTTCACCTAAAATCCAAATCGTAAAGAATGAGGTTAGGGTTTTGATTTATTACCAACCTCTTCAAATCTCTTCTTGTATGTCGCTATCTCCAGGAGCAAGAAATATGAAGTAAAGCCCACCCAAGCCACTCCTCCTTGCAACCCTAGGATTCTTTCTCCCTTTTCTCCTCTCATCTTCCTCAAAAACAAGATTTGCTCTTCAAATGAGCCCTAAGACCACATTTTTGGTCTTTATAAATTACTCAAAGTGTAAGGCCTTGTTCGGGCCTACACACTTTTTATCATTTCATTTTTTTATCTTTTTTGGTCTTAAATTATTTATTCTTTAAGCCAAGGTTCGCTCAAACCCATTATTTCATTTAGGTCTCCTATTCTTTCACTTTGGCCATTCATTTATCATAATTTCACTCTAGACATTTATTCTTTATAACAATTGACCCTTAGGTCCCCATTTCAAATTTCCACATTTGTTCTTTTCACTCAAGGTTTCCGGTTCAATCAATTTCTCAATTTAGCATATAATATTCAATTATATGCTCACACTTTAAATTTACATTTCACAATTTATCAATTTATCAAATTACCCGGAAAAGCCCAAGTTTGACTCAATTCATACCCAGAATATATAATAAAATTATTATAAAATTCTTGTGGTATTTCGGGGGGGCGTTACAATACAACCTCCCAATCACTATCAAAAACCCTATTAATTGACTAGATGACATGCATTTAAACCAAATTCCATAATCAACCATGCCAACCACATACCTTAAAATTCTCCTAGCTGCCCCATAGTGGTGCTTTGAGGGAAAATGCATGAACCTTGAGATAACTCCAACTGAGAATGCACACAGGTCTGCATTCTCCAACAAGACTTCTATACATTTGCTCATTAGCTGATTTTGTGTACCATCTTCCACTTGTAACTTCTCATTTAGGTTCATAGGTGTGGATGCAATCTTAAAATTTGACATATGGTTCAGTAGATCTATTGCATAATTTTATGTGATATAAAAATACCATCTTCAACTTGTTTCACTTTCTATTCCAAGAAAATAATGCAATAAACTCCAAATCGACATTTCAAATTCTTTAGCCTAAGTACTTCTTCACGAAATTGCTTAATAAAACAAAAGGACAAGCTCCATATATCATATCATCCACATAAAGACCGACAAAGAGGACATCCTTGTTAGAGAAGTGTCTAAAGGCAATTGCCTAGCACTTATCAGACATTTTATGTTACTATTAAAGGCATCTTCATTAATTTAATATTCATACGTTGAATTGATATAGATCTTTAATCGAATTAATGAAGTCCATGATACATAACATAGCATGAAGGAAATCACAACGAGATCATGATAATAAGATCCATATCATGTGCAATTATGTTAGTATCTAAATTATCCATAGTCATAGGATTAATCATATTGGACATTGTTAATTCGGACATACTAGCACATGTCATACTCCTTGATTGGATCAAGCAGTGGATCTTATAAACTGTAATCATGAGTTGATTAGAGTTGACATGTGGATGCTTGCTAAGAGTAGCTAAGTACATCGAAGACCTGCTATGAGACAATCATATAGTTATCTTCTTTAAATGTAGATGATTGTCTCATCATAGAAATGGTGCATGTATCCTTGGACTTGAGGTGCTCAAGGATATCTTGAATGATGATTCTATACTTTGACATCAATCCATGTTGCCTCTTGGAGGTCGCTCTTTAGGTGATTTTCGGGTATAACTTAAGGTATTCGAAGGTAATTAGGTATCCAACAAAGGATTCGCCACTCCCAATAAAGGGAGAGTATACCTATGGCCTCTTGTGAGGATCATTGCACAAGGAATCTAAGGCCATAGTAGAAATTCCATGAAGTGTCTTCAGTGAATAACTAATTAATGAATCTAGGGACAGATCTAATATCATTTGGGCTAGATGTGGCACAATCAATCTAGTGGGAGCTACACTTTGTCCATGCTCTGAACCGAGTGGGGCATAGATTGGTGAAAGGACGAATTGCACAGTATTTGTCTATGGAAGGGTTAGTAGTCAGACGACTGACTCTCCGATCAATTGGGGGTCATGATTGTTTCTAGACGCCGCTCATGACTTGCTTGATTCAATAGTTGAATCAAGTGGCTAACATGATCGAGAACTTAATGGGTCACATGCTTAGAAGAGTGTAGGGCTGATATAAAGCGATTTCGTGTGATCGAATATGAGGAGATTAAAAATTTCGAGAATGGTATGTCGAGATTAGTGGAATTCGAGTTTAGGGGCCCTTCTTAGAGAGTGTAGGCTTGGGGCTTGTTCATGGGCTTAAGGCCCTTGAAACATACTATAACACATACTAGGGATGCTTGTAGCTATCATCTCTTAAAGAGAGGGCCCAGCAAACATTTCATGAGCTAGGTTTTCCTATAAAAAGGACCTTTATGACTACATTTGCTTACTCTCTCATGAAGGGTGTTCGAGAGATAGAGTGAGTGTTCTTGAAACGACTCCTCTTGTGGTGAGATCGGGTTTGGCTTCCATAGCCGGATAGAAACTGGCTAGCACTAAGACTTGCCGGTCGTTGCCTTAGGAGTTGTTGACTCCATCTTCATGTGGATACTATTAGAGAGGCGAGCCCTAGGACTTGGTTAAACGGTCTTTCTTGCCGACCATTGGATCGAGTTTTGTAGGCCCGACCTGAGAGTAATCTTGCACCCTCCTCTTTAGCTTGAACTAGATTTGATGTCTTAAAGGGTCGTTGGGTAGGGTTTTAAAGATTTTTTTTTGTTGTTTCCGCTGTTTTGGCAACTATTGCCACCTTAAAAACCCTTCAGTGGTATTAGATCACACTTGTGTGCATCAAAATCGGTTCTTTGTTAAGAGTTTTTAGTTTTGGTACCCGTATTTTGAGAGTTTCAAAAAAATGAGATTTTGTTTAAAGGGTTGATCGATGTTAACCGTGTAATACGGTCATGAGATGATCAAACATGATTATAATGAAGAAATGATTTGGATAGGATTAAAACTCCCGAAGTTGGGATTTTATCGGATCTGTGAACTGAACCCAGCTACGTATGGCATGGGTGAAGAACTGAGCAAACGCCATGACATGCGGGTGTAGACGTTGCAACATGCGGTGCCACGTCGCTGACATTTAGGGTGCCCATGTCTGATGTGGTTCATCAGAACCTGGTAATCTCGTGACATGCGGGTGTTCACATTGCGAAGTGGCTAGAAATTATTACGCCCGAAGTGTCGCAACTGGCATTCGTGACATGGGGTCTTCACATCGTGACGTGAGAGTCTGCAATGCCTTTGGTTTGCTAAAGAACTAAGTCATGATGTTGTGACGTGAGTTCCTCAAGTCTCGATGTGGAGCTTTTGAATCCTAGATGACGTCGTAATGTGGGGGCCTCCAGATCGTGTTGTGGTGCTTGTGAAGTATGCATACCCTGTGCCCACATTGTGATGTGCCTCCTTGATGTTGCAGCTTGTATTTTTTGCTCATTTTTCTCTTGTTTTCTCTTGCATTTTTGAGAAATCATCTCTAGTGTGACTAAGATGAAATATGCAAGCTAAGATTGAAGTGTTCAAACTTAAATTTCTAGAATCATGGATTTTTAATAATATTCTAAAGCCATGATTGAAATTATTTTCAAGAGACATTGGACAAAATTAGCACCATTTGGCAATTATGGTTCGAAGTTGAATCGGGTTATGGTTGAGAGTTCAACCAATTAGAGATTTAAAACTTGAATTAGGATTATGATTGAGGTTGAATCGAGTTATAGGTGAAACTACATCGGACTTGCTGATTGAGAGTTGAATCGGAGTTAATGATTCGAGGTTGGGTGGATTATGGATCATTTTGTTCGAGTGTTGAAAAACCTTTTCATGTGCTCTTGAAATCGCGGCGGTGCCTTTATCCGTTACTCAGAATGCTATGTAATAGAGAATGCATATTAAGGGTGTGTGTTAGCATAATGGATGATTATGCACTCGCCCAATGTTGATCGAGCATATTGCATGGTTACTTCAGGGTAAATAGTCTCCAAAGGCCCCTACTTCACATGCTCAATGTATTTCTCTTTCTTGTTTAAATCCTCAAATGTAATTGAAGTTCTTATTTGAATGTTTGTAATAGATTACATAGATTAGATTAGTTGGTGGAGATACGAACGATAAAGGGAGCACGGAGGAGAATCCAAGAAAGAAGACCTTTGAAATGTAAATTTGATTTAATTTCATAGGTTTTAACAATCATGCATGTCCCTACGTTGCCTAGTCAATTCCATTTCGCTCATGGAATTCATTTTAGAATGTCCATAATCATTTCATATAGTTAGAGTAATTATCTTTACATTTCTTTATGAGATGAATGGATATACATAAAGCATACTAATGCAATGACGAGACTAATATAAAGAAATCCTCAATTAATATTAAGACTAATCTCTTCCACTACGGTGTGAACCTAAGTTATTATGGAATCGGGGTTGTTTGCAAACCTAAACCTCTCTATAAGAACATGTTCTTATTCATGGAAATGAGTTTTCCGATTAGTGGGTTGGCTTTAACTGCACTCATTAGTCAGTTGGCAAACACAAGGGTTAATGTTGACAGAGATGTACTGTTACGGTAATATAAGATGTACAAGCATCATGAGTTGATAACCCAATGATAGTAATACAAATCAATAGTTGATAGCACTAGTTTCGATAGCTGTATTGAAATTCTTGCAATTGGCATGGACAGATACTCAATTATTGAGCCAAGGTGCCTCTATTGTAAAACCCAAGGCTCATTCTTGGTGGAGTATTAGATATCGACCCATTAGGAGAACATCAATATAGGCTCTCTCATATCAATAGTGAGGGCTAACGATTTACAATAAAATAGTGGGAGCTATAATACGTAATTATCAAGCCATAATAATCATGCATTTTAATTACAATCCAACATGATATCTTTTACATCTAGGTTGTTAGAATCAAACCATGTCAACGACTTCAATCATGATCAATAATGGATGCCAATATTTTAATCGGACCTAACTTCGACTAGATAAAGAATTTTGGAGAACAGTTCTCAAAAGAGAAAGATTAACCTATGTCCTCACTGAATACCTCAATCCTTGTTGCCGAATATGCATCTCGAAAGCTAAGAGGGTGTATCGTGGCCGCTTAGTCGATTATAATGGCTGGATTGATTATCCTCACCTCCATGTCACCTGAGCTTTAAAGAGTATAAGACTGTGGATGCATATTCCATAGTACGCCATCTAAGAGAACTTTTATACGAGTAGGCAGAATTTAAAGGCTCCAAAGTCTCTAAACCGTTTTGGTTCCAAGATAGAGGAGGGGACATACCCAGTACATCATGCACTGAAGATGTATGAACACATTGAGAGGTTAAATCAATTGGGTTATTGGATGGATTTTGAATTGAGTGTGGACTTTATTCTGGCAAGTTTACCCTAGAGTTTTGGATA
This sequence comes from Tetrastigma voinierianum, assembly GCA_016808115.1. Classification (NCBI taxonomy): domain Eukaryota; kingdom Viridiplantae; phylum Streptophyta; class Magnoliopsida; order Vitales; family Vitaceae; genus Tetrastigma; species Tetrastigma voinierianum. The sequence continues at coordinate 27,727 of JAEQBH010002822.1, forward strand.
GCTCAGGTTTCGACTATAAGATGAACTACATCGTGTCCACCATACCCGAATTGATCAACATGCTCAAGATAGCTGAGGGAAAATTAGCCGAGAACAAGGCAAAAGTGACCGCCCGAAGAGACTTACTTATCAGGGTCAAGTTAGCATTGGAAGAGGAACCAAGGCTCATTTGAGTCAAAGAAGAAGGTGGTATGTGATACCATCATCTTCGTATTTATGTCATTACTACATTATTGTTTCTCCTAACAACATACGGGTATATGATACTAGTTGTGGCTCATACATATGGATTGGATATGCCTGAGCCTAAGGAGCAAACAGAAGATCACAAAGGAGAGTCCAACTTTCGAACGGGCAATGGTGCAAGACGCGCAGATGTCGTCATAGACTTATGTTTTGAACTCTTAATGATGTTTGTTTAAATCTCAGATGATCGATGTTAAGTCCCAAATATGAATAACTTTTTTCCAGCTTCTTATTTTAACAAAAATACTTTATTTATATTTTGTAAAACAATGGTTGTTACATTATGATGTCTTTTATACTGGTGGTACATTACACCCGAATTTTGCATTAGATGTGTTCAATTCAATTTTAAATGTTACGTGACAATAAAAGACTAGAGACATATGAAATCATCGTGCTCATGGCATTGTCCCTCGTCATGTTTGGTGGACATGTATCGAAGCCACATAAGAATGGTAAACAGGTCATTTGATCAGATTCATTTGACACATGTGAATTCATTGTTAAGCAAAGATGACTTAGTTGCCCTTTACCGGAAAGGGTGAGTTGCCATCGGATTTTGTACCCAATACGTACAGATGTATGAGGTCATATGTCCATACTTACTACATGAGACATCATCTAGTTCATTACCTTTATCACCATCATCTTTTCTTTTTTCTTTTTCTTTTCTTTTTTTTTTCTTCCCCTCCCTCCCTCCTCCTCCACTTAAGTACTGTGATCTAATGAGATACAGATCTTAATCCTTTGAAAGTTCAGAGACTTTGTATATGAAGTGGAGAAACAGCTTGGGAGAAGTATCAAATCACTTAGATGAGATCCAAGTGGCGAATACTTAAGCTAAGAGTTTCTAGGTTATCTCCAGGATAATGCGACTTATCTGCTTGACTCCATCTTTACACACCACATGAAGTGTGTTGTTAAAAGGAAAACCAACCTTGCTGGACTTGGTAAGGTATATGATAGGCAAGGCTGATCTACCGAAAGTCACCTTAGATGTGCTACACATGAGACTACTATTTAAGTGTTAAACAAAGTACAATCGAAGTAAGTTGAGGTTACTTCATATGAGATATGGACTACCATGAGCCCTATCTTTCACCAAAGTATGGGGTTATCTAGCTTATAAGAAGAAAAATTATCAAAAAAGCTAGAAGTTAAATCTGACACTTGTCCGTTTATAGGATATCCTAAGGAGACAATTGGATATCAGTTCTACAACACTTTGGAACAAGACACACATGGAAGGTAATGTGATTACCTATAAAGCTAGGCTTGTTGCTAAGGGTTTTCGTCAAAGACAAGGAATTAACTATGATAAGACTTTTAGTATGTTAGCTATGCTTAAATTCGAAAGAATACTCTAGACATTATTTGTTCATTGTGATTATGAGATATGGAAAATGGATGTGAAGATGGCTTTCCTCGAGAGCCTAAGTAAGGATATGTATGACACAATTGGAGGGTCTTCGCACTAGAAATGGCAATAAAATGCAAACTTCAAGATCCATTTATGGATTGAAGCAAGCATCTAAGAGAGTTGGAATATCCAATTTGATGAGGAGACGATCAAAGAGTTTGGTTCCTCACGAAAATACGAGATGTTGTGTATACAAGAAGATTAGTGGGAGTGCAGTCGTATTCCTAGTATTATGGGTGGATGACATATTAACTATTGGAAGCAACATCTTAATGTTACAATCCATCAATATATATTGGTTATCCAAGTTTTTCTCCATGAAAGACCTTGGAGAAGCAACCTATATATTTGGGATCTAGATCTATAGAGATAGATCGAGAAGGTTGCTTGGTCTTTCACAATCTACATACATAGCTAAGATGATAAAGGGGTTAAGCATGAAGCCGATCCCAGAGGAAACATTACCATGTCACATGGAACTAACCCTTTCGAAGTCTATGTGTCAAGACATAGTTGAGAGGACATGCAGAGTATGATCTATGCTTTAGTATAGGATCCAATCCTTGTATGCTATATTATACTAGACTGGCGTATCCTTATGCTGCAAAATCATGAGCAAATACTAGTTAGACCCAAGTGAGGTCATTGGGTGGTATCGAGAATATCCTCGGTATAAGAAACCTTAAGGATGAGTTCTTGATTTATGGAGATGCGGATCTTATGGTAAAATACCAGTTTCCAATTTAATAGAGATAAATCCAGGTCTTAATCAAATTAGGTGTTCCAAATGAATGGTGGCATAGGTAGTTGGAAGAGTTCCAAACAAAAATGACTACGAATTATATAATAGAATAAAGAGCACATCGTTTATACATTTGGCATCTTAGGAAGCGGTTTAGATAAGGTAGTTCATTTATGAACTAGGAGTGGTCCCTAGCATTTTTCATCTGATACTGATGTATTGGAATAACAATGGAGCCACTGCAAAAGCAAAGGAACCACGGTCTCATCAAAGGTCCAAACTAGTACTTAAGGTGTTACCATTTGATTTGAGAAATCTTTGGTGATCATGATGTAAAGATAGAGAAACGCCCACTGGTCATAATGTGCTTGATCTCTAAGCTAAGCCATTTTCCCCGAAGAAGTATGATTCACATCTACTTACCAAAGGTATGAGATACAAGAGCAATTGGCTTTAGTGCAAGTGGGAGTTTGTTAGAGAAGTGCTTTGAAGACAATCGCCCTTAGCACTTATTGTATGTCTTATGTTACTATTAAAGGCATCTTCATTAATTTGATATTCATACGTTGAATTGATATAGATCTTTAATCGAATTCACCCCAAAAGTCCATGATACATAACATAGCATGAAGAAATCCTTAATTGAGATCATGATAATAAGATTCCTATCATGTGCAATTATGTTAGTATCTAAATTATCTTCAATCATAGCATTAACAAGACTAGACATTGTTAATCTGGATAGACTAGCACATGTCATACTCCTTGATTAGATCAAGCAGTGGATCTTATAAACTGTGATCATGAGTTGATTAGAGTTTACATGTGGATGTTTGCTAAGAGTGGCTAAGTACATCGGAGACCTGCCATGAGACAATCATATGGATTATCCATTGAAATGTAGATGATTGTCTCATCATAGAAATGGTGCATGTATCCTTAGACTTGAGATTCTTAAGGATATCTTGAATGATGATTATGTACTTTGATATCGATCCATGTTGCCTCTTAAAGGTCGCTCTTTGGGTGATAGTCAGGTATAGCTTGATGTATTCGAAGGTAACTAGGTAGCCAACAAAGGATTCGCCACTCCCAATAGAGGGAAAGTATACATATGGTCTTTTGTCATGATCATTACTCAAGAATCTCTAGCTAGAGTGGAAAAGCCATGAAGAGTGTCTTCAAGTGCATAATTGATGAGTAATGAATCCGAGGACAAGATCTAATATCACTTGGGCTAGATGTGGCGGAGCTAGTCCAATGGGAGCTACATGTTGTCCATGCTCTAAATCGAGTGGGGTATAATTTGGTGAAATGATGAATTACGGTGTATTTGTCTATGGAAGGGTTAGCAGTCAGACCACTAACTCTCCGGTGAATTGGGGGTCATGATGTGTTGCTAGACGCCGCTCATGACTTGCTTGATTCAATAGTTGAATCAAGTGGCCAACATAACAAGGGAACCTAATGGGTCACACACTTAGAAAAGTGTGGGGCTGATATAAAATAGATTTGGATGTGATCCAAATGTGAGGGATTTAAAGCTCGAATGGAATGTCATGGGATTAGTGGAATCTCGGGTTCAAGGGCCCTCACTAAGAGAGAGTGCAAGCTTGGGCTTCCTCAAGGGCTTAAGGCCTATGAGGAAACACACCATAACGCATAAGTATGCTTGTAGCCTATCATCTCTTAAAGAGAGGGGCACTTTAAACATTTCATGATCTAAGGTTTTCCTATAAAAGGACCTTTACCAGGAAAACCCCTAACAAGATTCGCCATTTTGCTCACTCACTCTCATGAAGGGTGTTTAAGAGATAGAAAGTGTTCTTCAAGAAAAACTCCTCTTTGTGAGATCGGGTTTTGGCTTCCCTCTTGGTCGAAGCAGCTGCTAGGACTTTTTCTAGATAGTTGTCTTGAGGTTGTCAACTTCGCTCTTCGTGTGGATATTGTTAGGGGTGAACCTAGGACTTGGTTCACTTCGATCTTTGTTGCCCTGACCATTGGATCGGTTTTTGAAACCAACACAAGGTACTGTCGTACCCTATTCTTTGGCTTGAATCAGATTTGATGTCTCAATGGGTTCTTTAGTGGGGTTTTGGAGAATTTTTTTGTTCGTTCCTCTATTTTGGAAACTGTTACCACCTTCAAAACCCTTCAATCCTTACCTTGTCTCTTTGCATAAAGTGTAGGCTCATTCTTGCTTCTTACAAATCCATTTTCAATGAAATATGAGTCAATCTTCTCCTTCCAGCTAGAACACCTTGAACCATAATGGGTACTTTTTAGCTTATATGCTTTCTCTTCCTTTCCTCAAGCAACAAAACCTGAAGGTTGAGTTACATATACTTTTTCCTCTAATTCTTCATTTGAAAAACCGATTTAACATCAAATTGATAAACATACCAATGCAATTTTGTAGCTAATGCAAGTACTATTCTAATAGTTTCAAAACGTGAAATAGGAAAAAAAGTATCTTCATAATCTATACCTTGTTGTGCATATCCCTTTGCAACCAGTCGTGTTTTGTATTTCTATATGCTTCCATCTGCCTTGAATTTAGTTCTAAAGACCCATTTGACTCCAATAGCCTTTTTGTTTCTAGGAAGATCAGCTAATTCCTAAGAATCATTTCTTTCAATTGCCTCTTGAACTCTTCCTCACATACATATCCTATGTTTTCGCATATATATCCTGTAAGGATTTGAACTTCTTTGGGGCTTCCTCTTCTAACAAGCTTTGTGAGCTTGAGGATATGCAGTTTGAAATATGTGAATTGGGCATTGATGGGAATGAAGTGGTAGACAATGAAGAAACAGTTGATGGAGAATGAGTTTCTTGCATTTCTTTTTAGTTTTCCTTCATCATCTAGAATATTCTCAAATTGAACTGTGCCTTCTTCACCTTCATGCCATGCCCGTCTTCCTTTTTCGCCGAAGATCACATTTCACGTCAATCTCCGGTGATGGCCTCCGCGAGGATTCTTGCGAGTTGAGAAGGTTGGATGTGCAAGGCCCATGTTCTGATATGGAAGATGCGGGAATTAGGGATGCAAATTCTATGGGGGCTCAGAGGAGGTGTTAAGGAACATCTGGGATACCAATTGGTACAAAATCTTATGAAACCCCAATTCCCATACCTATTCATAGAATTGAAAAGAAAGGGCTTACGATAGTGGAAAGTAAGAGGAAAATGATGGATGGTCAGATTGACTCAGGGATACTTAATTTCTAGAGGGTTTAATGGAACATGATTAGCCCCCTGATGATAGCAAGGAGAGATATGGTCTCCAAACCTTCCAAGACCCATGGTTTCCATTAGTTGGAATTGTTAGGGGTTAGGCAACCCTCGAATATTTTAACAGCTCCAGGACTTTGTGTCGGGTTTATTGAAGCTAATTTTCTAATGGAATTAAAAGTAAGTAGGTGCTATTAGAGCATATTAAAGTTATGCTAAAATATGATGGTTTATTTTTATAGAAGGTATTAATAATGGAAATGACATTCTTTATTTTATAAGGATAAGGAATGGTAGTACATTGGGCTTCTCCTGAAACTTCATCGATGTGATTGTACACTATCAAAACATTCGTCCTTGGAGATTCACATGGTCTTATGGCTTCCTAGAAAGGCATCGAAGAAAGGAATCTTGGAAAATGTTGAGACTCCAGAAAATGCGCTCAGATCTCCCTTGGTGATGTGAGGGCGATTTCAATGATCTTTTGTCACATAATGAGAAGAGGGGTAGGGTCAGGCATCCCTCTTCCCTTATCCTGGGTTTCAGGTCAGCTATAGATGATTGTGAACTCATTGAGGTAAGCATGCAGGGATACCTTTTTACTTGGAGTTGCTCTCGGGGTAAATCGAACTAAGTAGAGGAAAAGCTGGACAGGACTATAGCAAACACCAGATGGCTCCAAATATTCCCTAATGAGAGATTGCCAGATGAAAAATGAGTAGCTTTTGATCACTCATCCCTTATTCTTATCCCGAGAGAGGAGTGCGATCGGAATGGTTATAGATTCCAATTTGAAAACTCTTGGATAGGGGAGGAGGCTTGCCATAAAATTATCACTCGTAGTTAGGAGAGTACAAATGCAAGGGATGTTAGGGACCGCTGGTTACTATGCAGATCTAAATCTTAGAGTCATGACCAACGAAATGCATACAAACATAAACTCTCTGCCTGTCAAAAGAGAATCGCAACCCTGAGACCAAATCTTGACGTAGAATCAGTTCTTGAGTTTGAAGAAGCAAAGAAGGAACTAAACTCTCTCCTAGCCCAACAAGAAGCCTATTGGAAACAGAGGGCCAAACAACATTGGTTGATAGTTGGAGACCAGAATACAAAAAAATTTCACATGTACGCATCTACTAGGAAGGAAAATTTTGATATTGGAGTTGAAAAGACAATGGGAATGGGTTGACTATGATGCGGCTTGCAACAAATGATAGTGGATTATTTTGAAGATTTGTACTCCTCTTACGGCACAATGATAGAACCTATCCACATAGTCGAGTAAAGGAGAGTGTCAGATGAGCAAAATATTTCCCTCATTCAGAGATTTGAAGCACATGAAGTAAAGGAAGCATTGTTTGTGAGACCCCGGAAAATCAGATTTCCTAAGGAAGGATAAAATGGTAATTTCGGTCAAAATCCGGAATTTTTCTAGATCTCGGATGACAAAACGGACTTCACCGTTGGAATCGTCTCGCGAAATCTAGCTACCACGTCGAATTTCGTTGGATTCCGAGATGGTCGGGATTTCACGTTTTTCGAGGCGTGAGGTGTCCGTTGGTAACTTGGGTTATGGGATGCACATGCCACACAGAGTGACACTTGGCATGGAAAGAATGGCTCACAATTAGTAGCATGTGTGGAATGGATCCATGGCTCATTAAGCCGTATAAGTGGTGATGTCGTAAATAAGAAATTAAGAAATTAAAAAGAAAAGATGGAAATTTGATAGCCACATTTGGCTTGAGGAAGGAGGGAGGAAATTTCTCGCTTTGACATCTGATTAATGCTCAAGGAGGAGAGAATGGGGAGAAAATGAAAAGGAAATGAGATGAGAAATGAGAAAAGAGAAGAAGTGAGGGACAAACTTGTAATTTTAAGGAGAAGACATCGTCTTACCCTTTCGATTTTCTTCTTGGCTGGTTACGACGGGCGTGGCTGGAGATGGGGTTTTAGAGAGAGAGAAAATGCGGCTTCTCTGCAGATCTCTGACGATCGGACCGTCGGCTCGACGGCTCCTGAGGCAAAGTTGGTCTACGGCCCCGGGGCTACGTGTAGTCTAGGACTGAGGAGTTTCGACAAAGCTCCGAGAAAGATAGGGTTTTCTCTACTTGCTTCCCTTTTTTGCTTAAAGGGTTATGTAATGGATAGGGATTTGTTGAGGCCTGGATAGGCGGGTAGGTTTTGATTCAAAGATTTGGACCAGTGAAGAAATCACACAGAGTGTTTTGGACAGTCCACGGATTTGTTTGTGTGATTTATTGGTGTTGTGTTATTGCCATGAGTGAATAACATGTTGATTGTGTGGGCTGTTCCAAGACGAACCGCCGGGTTGTGCCTTAGCCCATGTGAGCTAAGTTTATGTTATTATTGTAAAATGAATAACATGATTTATGGAACTAATTATGTTAATATATGCATGAGTGATATATTAGCATGTGTTGGATGTTTGTGTGCCATTGCATTGCACTTAGGTGGGGAGTAACCCAAGTAGGGAAATTCCACTACTGGGCTTTGCTCACCCCGTGGAGTGGGACTATTTTTAGGTCAGAAGGCAGGGATGGGCAGCTTCCGGGGCCTTAGAGCGAAGAACGGCGAGATGGCCTTATCTTGTATTTTTTTAATTCTTTGTAAATTCTGGGCCAAGGACCGAGTTTGTATAAATTGTAATTAAATACAATTGTAATAAATCATTTTGTATAAAATGTACATTTTATGAGTAGGATATGTAGGCCCAAGTGGCCATTTTTGCATAAGTGCCTCGTGACATGAGGCAGTAGATTCCGTAGCGGGTTGGGTGGATCCGCGGACGCCGGGTTTGGGGCATCACAATGTTCACCATGCATCTAGACAAGTCCCAAGGTCCGGATGGCATGAACCCAGGCTTCTACCAAGCATATTGGGACATAGTGGGGGACCAGATCAAAACTGTTTTTCTAGAAGCTTTGAATAAAGGAAAGCTGCCAAAGGGGTGGAATCACACATCCATAATGTTGATCTCAAAGAAGGAGAGATCGGAGAAGATAGCATACCTAAGGACGATTGCCCTATGTAATGTCCTGTATAAGATCATTGCCAAAACACTCTCTAATAGGGTGAAACATATCCTCCCCACCGTGATCTCATAGCCCTAGAGTTCTTTCATCCTAGGAAGACTTATCACAACAACGTAATGACAACCTTTGAAGTTTTCTTTTATTTAAATGGAAAGAGACATGGTAAGAAGGGGTTGATAGCCTTAAAAATTGACATGTCCAAATCATATGATAGAATTTAATGGCACTTTCTACATAAGATGATGTTAAAGTTAGGGTTCCATAAAATCTAGGTCGACATGGTGATGGAGTATGTCGGCTCGGTGGCGCACAATGTTATGCATAATGGGAAAGAGCTTGGTCCAATTCACCTAGGGAGAGAACTCGGACAGGTGACCTATTATCCCCTTATCTTTTCATCTTTTGCGCTGAAGGTCTCTCTTCTTCCTTATGTGACTTACAAGATAGAGGTTTAATCCATGGTTGCAAAATTATCTGAGGTGCCCTTATTATCTCCCATCTTTTCTTTGCAGATGATAGTTACCTGTTTTTCAAGGCTTACCCGAGTGAAGGTTCTCACATAAAAAGTTGTCTAAAACAATATGAGAGTGTGTTTGGCCAAAAAATATATTTGGATAAGTCCTCTATTACTTTCAGCCTGAATGTCCCTAAAAATCTCAAAGTGGAATTAGGTGACTTGTTGGAAGTTTCAAATACCCATTTAGCTTACAGATACCTTATTTGCTGACAGTGGTAGAGCGAAATAAATCAATTGTTTTCTCTTATAGCAAAGAGAAAGTTTAGAGTTGACTGAGCAGGTGGACTAGAAAGTCCCTATCTAGAGCCAAGAAGGAGATCCTCCTGAAATTTGTTATTCAAGCCATACCTTCCTACATCATGAGCGTCTTCCTTCTACTCTCCTCATTGTGTAATGAAATAGAGAGAATGATGAATGGGTTTTGGTGGGGTAGGGATTCAAAGAACAAATTTGGGATTTGTTAGACCTCTTGGAAACGATTATGTGCACAAAAAAATGAGGGGGATCTCGCATTTCGGAAGTTGCACAACTTCAATATTGCACTAATTGCAAAACAAACATGGCGCTTGCTTGCTAACCCCTCTTCTTTGGTGGCCAAGCTCTACAAGGCTAAATATTTCCCAAAGATTCACCATTTGGAAGCAAAGCTAGGTCACAATCCCAGCTTCATTTGGAGGAGTGTGCTGGAAATGTTTCCTGTAATTAGGGGAGGAGGGAGATGGAAGATAGGGTCTGGAACCAGCCTTGGTTACTTGACTCGGAGAACCCAATGATTTAGTCTTCCTTGATTCAAGGTCTAGAGAAGGCCACGACAAGCTTGCTGAAGTCTCTGAGCGCCCCAAGTTGGGATGATGATATTCTTCATGACTTATTCTTAGAGAGAGACGAGAATTTAATTCAACAAATTCCCCTTAGAAGGAGGGAGAATCGGGACACTTGGATGTGGAGTTATGAGAGGAGTGGTCTCTTCACTATGAAAAGTAGCTAAAAGTGTTATAGCCAATGGGCTCTCACCCTTAGAGCCTACAAAATACCCATGAGTGGAATATATTGTGGAATCTTTTAATCCCACCAAAGCTAAAAATTTCATGTGGCGTGCATGCCTCAACCTTCTACCCATGACAACCAACTTACAAGTGAAGCGAGTTGTGGAGTCCATCGAATGCCCATGTTTTCGTCAAGCTCCAGAGGACTTCTTGCATGCTTCGATGGTGTGCCCAAATGTAGCTTACATATGGCCACGACATCTCTCGGAAGCCTATAGTGATGTCCACCGGAACTTTGGAAGCCGGTGGTTTGAGCTAAGCAAGAAGGAATCTCGAGTCACAACAACCTTACGCAATAGTGCTCTGCGCCATCAGATGTATACTGTGATTAATTATTTATGAGAATTATTATGATGATTTGCATGTTTATTATATATAATGTCCTTTGAATAATATTATTAATTATTCTAAATGTCCCTAATCGTTATTATTATGGGAATAACAATGAATTAAGATTAGTATAAAGTTTAATTGATATTCATGGGATGAATATGTATAAGATACAAATCAAATTTATATCTATTTGTTGAGAACAAATATCAATGCATCTGCCTGAGATTAATACATGGATCAAAGTCATGTTAATCTCTAATAGTTGTGTCATTAAATCCTTTGACCTGAGATCGCTATAGTTCTCAACATAAGGAATATTGTAAGTTCGATATAATTCAAACTGCCTTTAATCTGACGCACTATAAAGCGTTATACTTGAACATACAAGAATTGTGTAGTGAGATATGAGCGATTAAGATGGAATTTAACCCTCTTATTATAAGAGAGATATCTTCCTGGTCCTCGACAATCGAGACTGAGAAATGTATTACGTGCTCAAAATGAATTTATGAGATCAGTATCGCTAATTGCTTAGTCATTTAATCAGTTTCGAGTAATCAAAGATAGAACAATATAAAGTTGACTTGTCCTTATAATTCCTATCAAGATATCATGAGACAAAAGGATTATGTCATTAGCTATATTAAGGTTGTCTCGGATCATGAGCTTTTTATTTAACTTGGGTAGTCATAATGTCTTCATAGAGTACACTTACCAGAGGGATCAAATGCTTTAATAGCCACGCCAATGCTAATTGAACCTATAGGGTCACACATTAAGAATGAATAATAACGGTTATGGTTTTTCACTTTTTTTGTAGTAATTTTAAAACTTACGAGATTATTTTAAATTACAAATAACAATTAGTTGTTATTTAAATTCAATTTTAATTTCGAGAAAGTTTAAATTGGTGATTTAAATTATAAATAAATAATTAATTTGTTATATTTTATTATTGGATAAGGAAATAATCTGTAGAAGTTTTTTTTTTTTGGATGTGAATTTAAATTGTTATTATTTAAAAGAATTTTAAATATATAATAATATAAATTCGTTTCCTTATCTGATAAGGATTTGAATTTAAATTGTTATTATTTAAAAGAGTTTTAAATATATAATAATATAAAATTCGTTTTTGAAAAACTCCTAGTATTTATATAGACATAGTATGTGAGACATATATTTTTGTGGTAGTCGCCTTTTACTCTAAAGAACAACCAAAATGTAGAGAAGAAAAGAAAAACCCTAATTTCGATTTGAGAAGACGAACTCGAACTAGCATTCAAACAAGATCGTTCACGTTTGTTCGTGTGGATACTTGTAGAGGGTGGTCGCGTAGTTAAAAGACCTTTGAAGATCCAAATAAACCAAGACGTTACTCTGAAGGCTCGATTTAATCGACGACAAGAGGTAAGTTTCTACCCTTCCTTCGCTTTTATGGAACGTACGTGATCCTCCTCGTGGGTTAAGGGATAAAAATTTTTAAATTCGCCGCATTTATGTTCCAATCGATTGATATTCGGCTCAACTCAACAAATCTTAACGGACATCTTCGAACCAAACATGATCGCCGGGTTCTATTAAGGAACCACCTAGTGAGACTGGATGGTCATACATGACGGCCTTACTCCATCCGAATGCCTTTCGCCTGAGACACTAAGCTTCAGGGAGGCTTTAAATTGGCTAAAGACCAACAAGTACCAACGGGTGATGGTTGAATCAGATAGCCTTCTCATGGTGTTGGAAATAACATAAGTTATCCCCTATAATACGCATGTGGGAAATGTCTTATAGGATTACATGGATATTTTGAGGAGTAGCCTTGAGTCCTCTCTTACATTTGTAAAGTGGTCAGCAAATCGAGCTGCTCACCTTCTTGCTAAGGTAGCTAGGTTAGAGCTTGGCCATGGGACTTGGTTTTTTACACACCCCCCATCTTTCTTGGATAATGAACCGAACCCATATTTGATCAATGGAAATTAAGAACCAAGGTTTCTTTCAAAAAAAAAAAAAAACTCTTCCATTTGTAGGATCAAAAAGCATGTATGCCTTTGATTTTGTGCAATATCCAATAAAAATATATTTAGTGGACTTTTCATCTAACTTGTTGAAATTTGGTGAGTTGATCAAAATATAAGCAATGCAACCAAAAACTCTTAGATGACTTACCCCAGTTCTCTTTCCAATCCATACCTCGTATGGAGTTTGATTTAAAACAACTCTTATTGGAGAAATATTCAATATATAAACAGTTGTAGCGATAGCTTCACCCTAGAATTGGTTTGGTAGATTTTTCTCTTGCAATATGGTTCTTGCCATCTCTACAACAAATGATTTCTTCCCTTCGCCCAATTTCGTTCGCTTCAAAGGTATATGGAGAGCGAGTTCTTTCGCGCATGCCATGCTCTTTCACAAAGTGAGTTAAAGGCCCGTGGCGAATTCCTCTCCTTGATAAGTTCTCAAGGCTTTAACACCTCACCCACTTTGTTTCTCCACAAAAACTTTAAAATTTTAGCACCTCAAATGCCTTTGCTTCATTCTGCAAAAAATATACCCACTACATATGACTATAATCATCAATTATGAACATAAAATACCGACTTTCTCCCAAGGATTTTATCTTCATAGGGCCACACACATCTGCATGGACAAGCTCAAGATTATGAGTTGCTCTCCATGATTCTCCAGTAGGAAAAGGCTTCTTACTTTGCTTTCCATATGTTCAAGCCTCACAAACATCAAATGAGGGTAGTCCTCACACCATGCTTTTCACACATTTGAGGTAGAGATATCCATATCTTTGATGCCATAGCATAGTTTCACCTACTTTCTTGACCACCATTGCACGACTTTTAAGATCAGATATCACAATAAGAAACAATTTGTTTCTAGTCATATTACCTTCAGCCACAATATGCTTTGTTTCCTTATCCTTGATCGCACATGAAGAGGTCATAAACAACACGTATCCATTTGACATTATCTCGTCTCATCGATGAGTCTAAAAACCTGGATAGGTTTTTAATCCATTTTTCGAAGCTTATTATGAGATAAATGTTGATTTGTTTGTCGAAAAGTGGATAATTGATTCAAATTTCATTTTTCGTAAAATACAAGAGAAGTTCAAATCGTAGCAAAAACGTAAGAAATCAGCCTGGCAAAGGTAATCAGGTCACAACTGAAAAAATTTAAGTCACACAGAAGTCATTTGCCACCATTCCAAGTCACGACATCAACAAAGTCGGCTTTGAAGAAGAAAGGAAATAATCAAAGGAAGAAATTCATGTCAATGCACATCACTTTGATGTTTACTTCAAAAGATTATAATGATGTCGCTGATTAACACTCAGGTCGCGACGTGGATCCGTCAATGAAAGCCACAAGAGAGGTCTTCGCAAATAAAAGACGTTGCAACTAGTTTTTAATGAAAGGTTCCAATTGAGATCGCGACATACTGTGTAGGTCGCGACATGAAAATAGGTACTGAAGTCTTGACAAGAAAACTGAAGTTGCAACCATTTAATGATTAGACCGCAAACGATCTCATGACTACTTACCGGGGTTTACATGAAGAAGAGCTACAGTATTAAAGAAAAGAAGCTCTTATTATCACCTGAGGTCGCGACCGAAAATAGCGGAAGAGGAAATCATGTAACGTAGAACTGAGGTTGCAACCAGAAGAAAAGAAATGGGAAGCAAAAGAGGTCGCGACATCACCATGAAGTCGCGACATCACCATGAAGTCGCGACATCAAATTGAAACATATGAAGGCAAGAAGACCACCAACACAATTGCGACCAATAAATCAAAGTCACAACATGAAGTCATCATGTAGATGTAGTATGGTCGAACCTAAAATTGATGTCGCAACTCGTGGCTTCGAAAGTTGAAGACAATGATGTCACATGTAACCGAGGTCGCTATTATAAAACACTAAGGAACATGGGAGTAAATGAAGTCGCGACTCACACACGATGTCGTAATTAATCGATCAAAGCAGAAGACAACCGGTTGCAACTTAAAAGAAATAGGTCGATCGATCATGATAATTAAGACAGATTCATGTCGCTGAAGATCAACTTGAGGTCGCGATACAGATAAAGTGAGCTGATCTTTTTCTTTGATTTCCACCGAGCATTTTGGGATCTCGCCTAGATTCGTTTTTACAAAGATATAAATAGATAGCTTTAGAATAGTAGCAAATTAGCCTTTCACACCCAAAGAAAGGGAAGCAAGAGGGAACCTCAGTTGTATATTTTTGTAGAATTTATTTTTATTTTTAGTTTAATTTTTCTGCTTTGTATCTCATGAACTATATTTAGTAGAGGCTGATTTTTAGCTATAAGATTTTTCTTATATTACTCGTCTCGAAAATGTATGAAATCTGCATTAAATTTCTCTCGAATTCATTTCTTCTCGCTTTATTGCAAATTATAAGATTGTATGTGTGATCTGCTCCATTTCTTAATTCAATGCAAGAATCAACTACTACCGGATTTGATTTAAATTCTAGTTACGCCTTCCCGCATAATTTACTCGAGAACACTAGTTCTGCTTTTACTAATCTGTCGCTTTAATGGGATAAGTTCCCAATAAGAAGCACTCCAAGACTCAAATGAGGGAATGTATCACACTGACATCCAAGATGCCCTCCTCACAGGATTACTGCAGACTGAGATTCCCGAGAGTCAGAGCAGAAGATTCTTTTCCTGGGTCCGCTCGACTACCATCGACGAACCCGCTCGAGCTCCGAGAGTTCATATTTCGATAACCCCCCATTCGCTCTCATAATTGAAGTCGAGGGTGTATTTAACAATATAAATAATCGTAGAGTTCACCTTAATCTACGTGCAAGTTCCAACTCAAGTTAGCTCGATATAATCAAGGAAAGGGATGAACCCATAGATCCTAAGGTCACCACCCGAGTAGTATAAATGTTGCGAACATCCTTAGAAGGTAAAGCAAAAGGTCTGCTGTCAACAAGAAATGGGTGTGAAGTATTGAGAAAGAAAAACACCCAGATCTTGCAAGAAAATTTGGAATCGTAGTCGGTTGATCTTGTCTTCAGAGAAGCAAGGATATCTAATCGTTGAATACGGAGAAATCCAATTCAATAATTGGAAATTGACAAAAATCAGATCCATACATAAAACAAGAGCAATGGATTTGTTTGAATTGATTGTTCCATTGTATTTATTTATGGTTTTCGCTTCACAGAAATCGAGTCTAATCCATTCTTTTTTATAGACAATTTATTTTTATTCATTTACTTGCTTTAAATTTTTAATTTGAATATACCTTCACAAGATAGGACTTTTAATTGTGGTAGTTTAAATAAAACCTTCATTACGAGTTTTGAGTCCAAATTGTATGGAATTTTAGTAGTCAGAAGTCGGACTGTAATTCATTATCAATCTCTATGGAATGATACCTGACTTACATTCGTATTTTTACTACTAGGATGACTGTGCACTTGCAAAGTATCATATACTGAATTTTATTTTTAAATCATGAACAATTAAGAGAAAACTATTTTATCAAGCAAAATTATCCAAAGTAACATGTATGCAAGAGAAGTGTAAGGCTCTTGTAATATTGTTAATTTGAGGGGTTTTAGTCTATATAGAAAAAGGCAAACAAGTTTTTATGGCGCCGTTGCCGGGGATTGAAAGAATTAAATAGATCAATATTCGACAAAAAGATGAAATACTAATTGACATTTTAAGAAAAGAACAAAATAGCTTTGTGTTAAAGTACATTTTAGTACTAATCTTTAACAAGCCATATTGAAAAATATTTATTATTTGACTTAATACTATTAATTTGAGTGTGTTTTGATATCGAAAACTTTAATGTATAGGTCAGGACTAATTCGATTCTAATGCACACCGAATTGTAGAAAACACTCGTGGAGCTCGAGAAAGACCGAAAAAGAGCGTGAAAACGAGCTATGGCAGACGAGAGACATGACCGCATTTAAGAACAGAGGATTGGGAGTCAAGGCCTCCCATTGGTCGATACAATGGAGGATTTTCCGGGAGGCCTATTATTCAGAAGAATATTCTCGGAGAATCAGACAAATTTACCGTAGATGCAAATAATTTCAACTAAAAACCAGCCTTGATTACAATGGTTCAGCAACATCGCCATCGGGTCATCCCAATCGAAGACCTAAACGAGCACCCGGGAAGATTTCTCGGGATGGCGACACAAGGAAGCTGAATGGGGTGAGGCCGTAGGTGATAAAATCGCATCTCTTCCCATTTTCTTTTTGAGAGCATAAATGCTCACATGGTATGAATCATTACCATATGGTTCGGTTGATACTTGGGAAGAGTTAGTAGAAGCCTACTTGGGCAGATTCTTTCCCCCATCTCTCACTTCAGAGAGAAGAAGAGAGATAATAGTATTCCAACAGGGGGAAGATGAGAGCCTATATGTAGCTTGGGAAAGATTCAAAAGGTTGCTGAAGAGATGCCCGATGCATGGCATAGATTTGAAGACCTCGTGATGGACATAGTATATCATGCTTTAAAATGATACATCTACAGAGCATCGATGCCTCATGCCGTGGGAGCATTCAAACAAAAAAGTGTCAAGAGGCGAGATCCGATAGGAAGACTCAGAAATGCAATATGAAAAGTCTATCCGAAGCCAAGAGGAAATAAAGCAGGAAAAGGTCATGAGCCGAAGCAAGATGACAAATGATGGAGGCAAAGTTGATGCCATAATGCATAGGATGGACAAACAAAAGAGTGAAGATGCACACCGCCTCATGAAATAGGAGCAAGTGGGAAAGAGAACTTATGAGAAGAAGTGCTGATGTGCCAACGTAAGAAGATTCTTATGGTGTCGAGGAGGCTGGCACGTGAGCGAGCCAAGAAGTTATCTACTGCCAAATCCTAACCCGCTCTACACACCAATCCAAAGATCGGTGAACCATGAGAATTTCTCATATGGTGGAGGCATTACAAGGCCCTGCTGGCATGGACAAAGAATCCCTTAGCGATATCAATGTACCACCAAGGTTCCAGCAGCTACAAAGAAGGAGTGTGAAAGTACAATGAATATCGTGGTCGAGAGGACCCAACTATTTGAAGAACAAATGTCGCAGCTCACGGGGACAACAAGAGGCTATTATAATTCCATGAACATAAACTATCTGACTTGGAAGCTAAGTCTGACACTCAAATGTTTCGGGAAGAATGCTGCTTTTGCCTCGCTGAAAATTGGAGACACGTGAGAGACCGGTCCTAATACGCCAAATCGTAGCAAGGGTACATTCCTCAAGACACCTCAAGAAACCGCACCATGGCACCACCAAGAAGGGAAGACTGTGTTAACAAAAACATTCACAAAGAAAGAAGAGATCTGTTAATATATAAGAAACAATTATCAATAAATGCAAATATAATATAGAATCATGGAAATAAGAAGAGTAATAATGGATACATCCAAAGGGTTATCAGACTCTTAAGTCATATAGTTAAAACAATAAATTTTTGATATTTTCAAGAAAAATAACAAATATCCATTTTGCAGGTGATTAGCCAAACGCCTTTATGAAAAATTTCACAAATACTCATAAGAAAAGAAAGATACCGAGGAGGGTATAGTTAACTGACCGTTGGTGCGCTACAATATCCAAAGAAAAGCTCCCAAAGAAAGATGAAGGACCCCGGGTAGCTTCACCATTCCCTCGCTTCCATGCTGGGGAAATATGAATTCAAGAAAGTTTTATGTGATTCTGTATAGTATAATTCGATGCCCTCTATCGCCAGATGACTTAATTGGGAACTTACCCCAAATAACAATTACATTGCGATGGTCGATAGATCTATGGCACAACCATATGATTCTGAAGATGTACTTGTCAAAGTTGGGAAATTCATCTTCCCAAGGATTTTGCTATCATGTAGATGGAGTGAAGACACACAAGTTCCTCTGTTGTCGGGAAGATCTTCTAGCACCCTGAGTCGCCTGACAGACGTACAGAAGGTGAATTGACACTGTGGTTGGAAATGAAGCAAAGGCATTTTAATATTAAAAGGAGTCCGAACATCCTAATGTAGAGGAAGACAATAGAAGGGTCAGTAAGAAACAATAGCTTTCAATGATGAATCGAATTTCATCAGATCCTTCAACACTCTATCAATGAAATCGAGATGAATTTTCGCATCTTCGAGAGTATCAGATTGTGAATCCATCGCTTCAAATTTGTTTAACAAGGAAACAATTTCGAGTATAAATGTAGAAAATGTCAAGATGAAGTAAGTGCCGTAAACAAAGAAACTCATGAGCAAGAAACTAAGGCAAGTATAATGAGCATTGAAAGAATCTAGCTTCATTTAAAAATATGAGTTTTTAGAACCGTAAGAGAAAACCGCTTATCATATCGTACCAGATCGACCAAGTCAAGAACGTAGTTACCGGGTAATTCCGAGAAAACACAAGGAAGCAATTGCATGATCAATCGAGATCCTAAGGTACGCCTCTCCATTCGCATGCACAAAATATCGCTTGAGTGAGCAATGCAAAACTTAACAGCATCAGCGAGGTCGAACCCGCGATGGTTAGTTGTCGAAAAGAAGCTCCAAATGGTTAAATGCGTGTTTTATAGTATGCTATATCATATAGTTCTCGGGTGTTCTGCATGTGGTTCCTAAGAAAGGTGGATTCACCAGATCGAAATGAAAGAATGAACTGATTCCTACAAGAACCGGTGGACAGAATGGAGGGTGTATCGACTTATAGAAAAATTAACACGCAACTTAAAAGGATCATTTTCCTCGCTTCATTGATCAAAGTCGGATAGGTCAAGGTGACACCTCATTTTTTGTTTTCGATGGATACTCCTGATATAACCAAATTTCTATCGCACCGAAGATCAGAGAAAAACCACTTTTACATGCCCATTTGGTACTTTTTGCTTTTAGAGAATGCCATTTGGTTTGTGTAATGCTCCTAGTACCTTCCAAAGATGGCGATGTCTATATTTTCTCCGATCTAGCGTAATAGTTATGGAGATCTTCATGGATGATTTTACAGTTGTATGGATCCAGCTTTTGAATTTCAAGGCTGCATAACCCTGGGACAAGATTTCAAAGGTGCAAAGAAAAGAATCTAGCTCAATTGGGAAAATGTACTATGGTTACGTATGAAATTGTCTTAGGCACATGATTTATGCAATAGACTGAGGTAGACCAAGCAAAACGATTATAAGAAATCTAATGCCACCCACTACTACCAAGGGAATCAAGTTTCTTTAGACATAGCCGATTTTATAGAAGATTTATCGAGATTTTCAAAAATTGGTTAGACCACTGGCGCGCATTGGCCGAAAAAGATACTAAGTTCTATTTGATGAATCCCGCCGTAAAGCATTTGAAGAAATCAACCAGACTAGTCATTCCCATCATCAGAAACCAGACAGAACGTAGAATTCAAATCATGTGTGATGTTGATTTTGCAATGGGGAGCCGTATTGGACGTAAAGATGAAAAGTGTTCAAGGCCATACTATGCTAGCAAAACCTTTAATGAAGTTAATAAGAAAATTACTCTCCTACTCGAAAAGGAGAGTAAAGTAAATAGTATTTGCATGTGAAAAATTTAGCCATACATTGGGGTCCCATGTTGTTATAATAATCGATCATGCAACAATTAAATATCTAATGGCAAAGAAAGAAGCAAAGCCAAGATTGATCAGGTGGGTACTATTATTACAGGAATTTGATTTGAAATAAAATAAGAAGGGTAGCGACTAATGTGATAGCCGATCACTGGCCAAGAGTAGAGAAACCCACTGTACAAGAAGAAAGAAGAGAAATAGCAGAAAATTTTCCAGATGAGCAGTTATTTCAGCTGTCACTCCAATCACCCTGGTATGCTGATATTGTGAACTTTTTAGCTTGTGGAATTATGCCACCAGAATTCAGCTACCAACAGAGAAAAGAAGCTAAGGACCGACAGACAGTACTATCCGGGATGACCCATTATTGTTTAAAAGAGGAGTTGATCTGATTATAAGGAGATGTGTACCAAAAGGTGAGCAAAGCAAGATTTTACAAGAATGTCATGCATCACCATATGGAGGACATTTTGTAGGAGATAAAACAGCCCACAAAATTCTCCAGTCAGGATTTTACTGGCCTACTATTTTTAAGGACTGCTTGGAATGGTGAAGTTATGTGATCAATGCCAAAGAATGGGAAATATCAATAAAGGCATGAGATGTCACTTCGTAAGGTATCCCGGTGGTGCAATTGTTTGATGTATGGGGAATGGATTTTACTGGGCCTTTTCCAGTTTCATATTTGGAAATATATACATAGCTCCTAGTCGTGGATTATGTATCAAATGGGTGAGGCAGCAGTTTTTGTCCAAAGAATGATGCCAATGTCAGCCAGGGATTTTTTTACAAAGAAATATTCTCACAGATTTGGAGAACACCTTTAACTATAATTAGTGATGGAGGGAGCCATTTTGGTTAATAAGGTGTTTGACAAACTCAAGAGCGTATATGGTATCAAACACATTATGAGCTCATGACATCCTCAAACAACGGGCAAGTCAAATTTCCAAATGTGGAATAAAGAAAATTTCGAAAAGACTGTAAGTTCCAAAGATAAGAGATTGGTCTAAGCTGATGACGCACTCGGGCATACGTAACTGCCTTTAAAACTCCCATCGAATGTCCCATACAGTTTATCTTTTGGAAACCTTGTCACCTACCTTCGAGCTAATATGGTGTTATGTGGGCCATCAAGAGGCTTAATTTTGATTTAAAGTCGCTAAGGAAGAGGCTACTCAAGTAAATGAATTGGAAGAGTCGAGGAACGGCCTATGATGCGTCGCACTTTACAAGGATAAAACAAAAACGGCATGATCAACTAATTTTGAGGAGGGAATTTGCCGCAGAGATCAGGTCTTGTTATTCAACCCGCATTCAAGACTCTTTCCAGAAAGTCGAAGTCCAAATGGATGGACCATTTACAAGTGGTATCAAGCACGGGCCAGGGGCGTGCTGACACTTAGAACTAGCAATCATGAGGAGTTCAAAGTTAATGGTCAGAGATTAAAGCACTATCTTGGGAGAAAGCAATTAGAAGAATAACCCTTCTTTTTGAACAAAGGAAATTGAAGAAACAGAACAATGGTAGCAGAAAGTCCAACTAAAGACTAAAAATTGAGCAGCTTTGTGGAAGGCGATCCACACCAGTTTGATTTTTAAATTTTGTTTTTTTGTTATAGTTCATAAATTTCGTGTTTAAATTTATAATAGCTAATTTGATTTTATTCATTATCGATTGAAGAGTAGGTAAAAAAAAATTTTGCTCTTTATTGTGACAATGAAGATGCAGGCAAAAGTGAGTATTCGTAATCAAACTTTGGGACAAGATAAGAGACCAAAAAGTGGCAGATATTCTTTTCTTGATTCGATTTTAAAGTTTGTCTTTGATATAGTTACGACTTTGAAAGTTTTAAATCTTTATCTTGTTTTGTGTTGAGTTGAATGTGATGGCGTTAAAGTTATTGAATTTTGTGGTAACATGGCGATGGAATTGTTAGAACGCTGATCCATCCCACCCAGTAGAACCCACCCAGTGTTTATGTTTGGGTCGCAACATTAATTCAAAAGTTGCAACCAAGAATTGCTGGATGTTAAAAATAAAAAAGTGGAAAAGAAAGTCAAAATAATGAAACTGAGGTCACGACTGAAATAAAGGAGGGAAAGAACAATTTTTTTTGTTGCAACACCATTTTCCTTGTCGTGACCACATTTCAGGTCACAACCAAAAATTTTGAAGTCGTGACCAGAATATTCCTAAAGTCAAATAAAGAAGGTTAAACCTCTCATTTGAGCGCCCAAAGAAGAAAAATAAAATTCATTGAAAATCATTAATTTAGAGGCTCACTAGTTAATGTCATGACTCCCATAGCGCTCTATCATGACATTAAACCTGGGCCTATTCCACCTCACCTATTGACCTGTAATTCACTCCAAACCTTTCGCCAAGATCATTCATTCGCATCTTTTGAAATAAAATAGTTATTAATGCGTAAACAAAAAATCAATGTCCCGATTGAACGAACTGCTTAAGATGCTCGGGCTTCGAGGAGAATAATCAAGAAATTTAATAAATTCAAGAAAACGCATCAATATTCCCCACCAAATGCCCAAACCTCCTCGTTGAAATATCAAAAGAGCAAGAATTCGAGAAACCTCATTCAATTCATTCATCGAAAATTTAAAGAAAGAATACATGGCCTTGTTCTTCCCAAGAGACGAAAATCACTATAAAAGGATGGGATAACAAGGGAAAAACAAACAAAGAGAATGAAGAGAAGGGAGAAAGGGCTCCAATTTGTTGCACAACCTTGTTCACAGCCGAATCACTCTTGGAGTGAGCTCAAGGTCTGGTGAACCAAATTTTGAAGCAGGAGCCGCAACCTTCAGAGGGAAGATATAGGATTGTGATCAAGAAATAGAGAGTTTTTTCTTTAATTTGGCCATACTTATTTGTAAAGAAAGCGCATTGTACAAAATCGAAATGTTTTGATATTTGAATAAAATTCCTCAAGTGACTTATAAATTGATTGTTTATGATATCTCGACTTTGTTTCGTGTCATTTTTTCTCGTAAGAATCAAATAAATACTATGTTCTTTTCAAGAATGTAAATTCAGAATAATCAGGCGTTAACTATTAACTTGGAAATTAGATTGCCTGCATTTGTTTAACTTTAGTTTAGTTTGCAAGAATTAAAAATTGGTCATCACGATGGAACAAAACACTGATGAAATAATGTAAGTAGACAAGAATAAATACAAGTCTTGAAGAAATAATACACCTCGTCAACAAAACTTATGAAACTTTACTAGAATTAGGAACATCATCTTCTGTGAATTTCGTGTGGATCGAGTCCATGATCCCAGAACTTGTCTGATTATCGATTGAGGCGAAATCTTAGGGGTGAAAACAAATAACAAGAAATGATAGATGCCATCCTTGGCAGATTGAGCTTCTTTTCTAAGCCACTCAATATATGCTTAAGCATATTCTAGTTCCTTGCTCGAGCTAAATAAGCCTTATTTCTTCAATACACAAGAATTGAAAATCTACATTCCCTTCCTCTTGCACAAACCCACAAAGAAAGAGCCCATATTATCCAGTTTCTAGTTCAGAAAAAAAGTTTACTATAAAGGAAGAAACAAGTTTGGGGGAAAAATATTTCCAAATTTTTACAATGAAGGAGGTGAAGAAGTAAAGAAGCAGAAGCTATTGAAATAAGGAATAGTTTTGTTCAGGGTCTATTTCCCTTTGAACAATTGCTTCGTAGTGGGTGTTTTAACACCTAGCACCCTAATGTTAATCGGTATGGGAGTTGCTAGCCCAAAGTTCTCTAAGAGTAATAGAAAGCCTAAGAAGACAAAACATTGCACTATTCCCAATTCAAGAAAAACAAAAGCAAAGAAGTTCAAGAAACAAAGGAACTGGCCTGAATAAAGAGTATATGGAAATTGAAATTCCCTAAAAAGAATTCAACATGAATATGAATCAGGCCAAGATTGATGAGAATCAGCAAGAACACAAGAAAAGGGTGAAAGTCAAGACAACAAGTATATAGAGAAAAGGTGGAAACTCAAGATTTACAACTTAAATTTTTCCATTATCTACCCAATTACCTAAGCCCAACATTACAAGCCCGAAAGACCTCATTGATTTTTGAAGGTCGGATTTACCTACATTATGAGATCAATATGAAAATGCCTATGGGACTTTACAAACGGGCCTTTAAACTCCTTAAGATTAACTAAATCCAACATGAAGATGAAAAATGATTGAAGACCCGCACACACACACGCAACAAGACTTGTTGAATAAAGTGTTTAAATACAGTTTATCAAGAATTTTGTGATAGAAGTATACTATGTCTTATTCTTGAATCAAAACTGAAATTTAAATGATGTTGGTATCTCTTAATTCCATATCGAAGGTGGAATGAGAAAGATCAGGTACTAATTAAAATGTCCTTAAAATTTTCTAAGCTTATTCGTTTGATAATAAACAATTCTTTCTTTCTTTGCTCGGGACAAGCAAAAATTCTAAGTTTGGGGGAATTTGATGAGTCTAAAACTCATTAGGTTTTTAATCCATTTTTCAGTTTATTATGAGATAAATGCTTGATTTGTTCAAGGTAAAAGTGGATAATTGATTCAAATTTCATTTTTAAAAAATACAAATAAGTTCAAATCGTAGCAAAAATCAAGAAATTAGCCTCATAAAAAGAGGAATCAGGTCATAACCGAAAATTTAAGTCGCGACAGAAGCTCGGGCCACACATTCCAAGTCACCACATCAACAAAGTCGCCAAGAAGAAAGGAAATAATCAAAGGAAGAAATTCATGTCACGATATCACTTTGATGTCGCCACTAAAAAGATTATAATGATGTCGCGACACCACTGAGGTCGCTGACGGATCCGCCAATGAAAGCCAAGAGAGGTCTTCGCAATAAAAGACGCTGCAACTAATTTTTAATGAAAGTTCCATCGAGGTCGCGACATACCGCGGTGTGGGTCGCATACGAAATAGGTAATCAAGTCTGACAAGAAAACCGTCGCAACCATTTAATGATCGTGACCGCAAATCCATCTCTGGGCCACTACTTACCGAGGTTACGACATGAAGAAGAGCTAAGCAGATAAAGAAAAGAAGTCGCTATTATCACCTCGAGGTCACACCGAAAATAGGTGGAGTGAGGAAACTGCTGCAACGCGAACCGAGGGTTGCAACCAAGAAAGAAATGAGAAGCAAAAGAGGTCGCGACATCACCATGAAGTCGCGACATCAAATTGAAACATATGAAGGCAAGAAGACCACCAACACAATTACGACCAATAAATCAAAGTCACAACATGAAGTCATCATGCAGACAGAAAAGTGGTCGCGAACCTTAAAATTCGATGTCGCAAATCCTCGTGGTTAGGAAAAAAGGGAAGAATGAATGATGTCGCCATTACGTAACTCCAGGTCGCCACATAACACCAAGGAACATGGAGCAAACGGGGTCGCGACCACACACGATGTCGCTAATTAATCGATCAAAGTCAAGCCAGAAGACAACCGGTTGCAACTTAAAAGAAAGAGGTCGCGACCGACCATGAGCAATCAAGATAGATCATGTCGCGACATCAACTCGAGGTCGCCGGCATGACGCTGAGTCGAAGCTTTTCTTTAGATTTCCACCGGAGCATTTTTGGGATTCGCCGCATTCGGCTTACAAGATAAATAGATAGCTTTAGAATAGTAAAGTACTTCGTCTTCACTACCCACAAAGGAAAAGAAGAGAACTCAAAGGTATTTTAGGTAGAATTTTTATTTTTTTATTTTTAGTTTAATTTTTTTGTTTTGAATCTGCGAACCGTGTACAGACGAGTAGAGCTGGATTTTTAGTTATGTTATTTTTCTTACACACGTCGAAAATTTATAAAATCTAGACAAATTTCCGAATTCATTTCTTCTCGCCTTTATTGCAATTATGGTCGTGCGTGATCGGTGCTCCATTTCTAATTCGATATGCAAGAATTTAACGCAAATTTCATCGATTTGATTTAAATTTAGTTACGCCTTTTCTCGCACACCACGAGAATTAATTGGTCTTGCTTACTTACACCTGGTGGTCGCTTTTAATGGATAAGTTCCCAATAGTAGTACCTAGTACCAATGAGGGAATGTATCTTACCTCGATATCCGTGATGCCCTACGCGCGGACACGTGAGATCGAGATTTTCGGTGAGTCGAGCATTCTTTCTCGGGTATGTTCGACTACCATTGATGAACTTCTCACAGCTCGAGAGTTCATTTTGATAAATCCCCCATTCATAATTGAAGTTGGAGGGGTGTATTTAACAAATATAAATAATCGAGAGTTAACCTTAATCTACGTGTAAGTTCCAATCCTCGTGCTAGCTCGCATCTAATCAAGGGAAAGTGACGAACCCATGCATCCTCAAGGTCGAAGCACCAATTGAGTAGTAGAAATGTTGCGAACATCCTTAGAAGGTAAAGCAAAAGTTCTGCTGTCAACAAGAAATGGGTGTGAAGTATTGAGAAAGAAAAACACCCAGATCTTACAAGAAAATTTGGAATACAGGTAGCTGGTTAGATCTTGTCTTCGAGAGAAGCAAGGATATCTAATCGCTGAATACGAGAAATCCAATTCCACAATTGGGAAATCTTCGACAAAAATCGTGATCCATACATAAAACAATATAATGGATTTAGTGTTGGAATTGATTGTTCCATTGTATTTCATTTATGGTTTTTTGTTTCTCACAGGAAACTGATTCAATCCATTCTTTTATAGACAATTTATTTTTATTCATTTACTTTTGTTTTAATTTAATTAACATATTCACAAAGATAGGACTTTTAATTTGTGTAGTTTAAATAAAACCTTCATTATGAGTTTTGAGTCCAAATAGTATGAATTTAGTAGTCGTAGTTTATCCCACTGCCATCAATCTCTATGGGAATGATAACTCGACTTACATTCAGATTTTACTACTTGTATGACTTAGAACACTTGCAAGAGTCATAGACTCGACCCTTATTTTTAAATTTATGAACAATTAAGAGAAAACTATTTTATCAAGCAAACATTCAAAGTAACATGTATGCAAGAGAAGTGTAAGGCTTTTGTAATATTGTTAATTTGAGGGGTTTGTCTACAGAAAAGGCAAACACCATAATGGTAATTTTGGGACAAGTTTGGGTGGCTAAAGAAAACATTATAAAGATGTTTCACTTTACCTTCCCCATTGCTTAGGGCTACAACACCTTTCTCTTCTACTTATATCTGCTTGTCATCACCTAACCTAACTTTCATTTTATAGCTTTCATCCAATTCTTTGAACAATGCTCGAACCCTCAATATGTGATTTACTAAGCAAATGCATTATCAAGAGCCAAACGCCTTCTCCACCCTACACTCTTCCAACTTTTCCATGAACAAATTATACCCTTTTCTTCATCAAGTTTCCTCAGCCTCCTCAACATAACTTGCTTGATTTAGTCTCTTTCAGCAATTTTCCCTCACATATCCATATCGTTTGTAGTAATGACACTAAATTGACTGACCTTGTGCTCTACCTTAGCCACGATATCCACCTCGTCCACAACCCCTTGTTGCATATTATTCTTCCTCATCATTTGAGACCTCTTTTATCTAGGATTCCCATTTTATGTGAAAGGATTTTTCATCTACCTGATCATCTGGTAATTTATTCTTACCTCATGTGCTTATAGAGAACCCATTAATTCATCAAAGGAAAAAATAGCCAAATCTTTTGATTCCTTAATAACAGTAACAATATGATCAAACCTAGGAGTTATACTTCTTAGTATTTTTGCAACAACGGTCTGGTCACTACATTTTTCTTCAAAGCTTCTCATCTGGCTCACAATCATAGAGACTCTTGCAAGGTATTCTTAGATTGATTCACCATTCTTCATCATTGTTGTTTCAAAATCGCATTTGAGAGTTTGTAGCTTCGCTGTAATTACCTTGGCATCCTTTTCAAACTCCTTCTACAACATTTTCCATGCTTCTTTTGTTGTAGTTGCGTTCATGATTTGTGAGAAGATATCATCCTACACAACTTGCTGAATGAGGAAGAAAGATTTAGAATCCTTGACAACTTCATCAAGTTCAGCATATCCTTCTTCAACGAGATCCTAAAACTCTTATGATTAAATAGTGTTTTCATCTTCACACTCCAAAGGTGGTATTTTTCATCTGTAAATACAGGGATAAGAGACTGCAGAGAAGAGAAGAAGTTTGCTACCATTTCTCACAACTTCGCCCAACAATGGAAGATCGAACCTGGTTGCTCTAATACCAAATCTGTTAGAAAAATGAAACAAAACAAACACAAGAGTAATCCCTTAAAGATCCATTGGACAAAGAAATTCTCTACTGCTCTTTTATTAAAGAATTTGTAGTCTTAAATAGGTGATACATGGAAGAAAAATTTAGCCACCCTAAGAGCATATCTCCAATACACCTTAAGTGTAGGGCCATTATCTCCAACTACATAACAAACATAAACAATAATAAAATAATGAGACAATACTGAAACAAAATTGACAAAAAAAAAAAAAAATTAAAGTGGATGAGCAACAGTTTCGAGAAGTGGAGTCTTCAACGGCAGGAATTGATTGAGTCAAATTTTTGGATCAACTCTCAACATCCAACCCTACCTTATATTTTATGTTCTTTTCTTTAAGCTATCACCACGGAAATAAGAAATTTCTTGATCAAGTATCCTCTTTAGAATAGAATCCTAATTTGTTTCTAATTCTGGTCTGATAGCTTAGACGTCCGGATATTTTTTTTATTTGATCATTATCCACTTGCCAAAAAGGTCCTAGGCCCATCAGTAACTTTTGCTCCCAAGTCTCTTAGCCTCTCTAAGCTTAGTAAACTCACTTAAAGTCCACTCAATGCTCTCGCTTCTATCCGAACTTCTCATATTCTCAGACATTCCCCGCAAGACAAAATTGCCTTAGTCCGAACTATTTTCTAGTCCTACCAAGGACTTCACCTCTAATTCTTCAAATATTTATTAATCTCGAACTTTGAAAATGTTATCTTCTTGTAGAACCCTTGAGACGAAGATAAGGACAATTTCAAGCCATTAGTTTTCAAAAATAGTAACCAAAACGAAACCTTTATTTCTTATGTTTATGTGTGTGGTGTGAAAATAAAAGGAAAAAGGGTAAGAAGTGGTAGGTGACTAATGATTAAGCTTATCAACACCACAAATGTGGAAGATATTATTGTAAAACAATGAGTTTTGGACATATCTAAGTTATTTTTTTTTTAAATTAATAAAATAAGTCGAAAAGGAAAATAATGCCCAAACTAGTGCGTCCTAGCCACGTTGGCATACACATCAAGAATGTCGAGTAATTGGATCACGATGCTGTAATTTTTTAAGTTAATGCCATACACAACTACAACATCGACTTTAAAAATCGCACCGTAGTCGCGGGATCACTACATTGAACTTTTAAAAAAAATTACAATACCATAATCACTGACTGCAACATTGAACTTTAAAAAATTCCACTACCGCAATCGGTATTTTTGTAAATAATGGAAATTTAAAATTACATATAATTCCCTAAATTACAATCTAATATACCTATCCAAAACTACAACCAATTCACATCACCTACATTACAAACATTTCATCCAAATTAACTAATTTGCATTCAAATTACAACCAATTACACCTATCTAAAATACAACCAAATCACTACATTCATTTCATCAAAATCAACCCAATTGCATCCAAATGACAACCAATACACAACAATTGATCATTTCATATATAAACCAAATCATATAAATATATACACAACGTAATACAAATAACAATATATTCAATTCTAAATAGACATCAATGAGTCCTAATAATGGTACAGCTTTGTCTTTCGCTCTTTAGACGCCTAGAATACACAACTAGATGATCCTGTATGGGCATGTGCAATTTCAAACGGGATATGATCGGGATTTAAAGGAGTTGGGGAGCTGAGGGAGTAGGAGAGTTGATAGCATAACGACTGACGTGTACGTGGAGCGTGAGGTCGCCTAGGTGGGTATGCACCAAAGTATGGAACAAGGTCAATCATTGTCTCATCAATGGGAGGTAATTCTGCAGGTGATGTCGAATATGGTAATACCGTATATCGAGATGTGCGATAATGGTGGGATGACATGCGAGCATAAGTCTCTTTAGGTGGTGTGAACACGCAGTATGAAAGTCGAGGGTGGTTTGGAATACTGTAGATATGGAAGTCTCTGCAGGTGCTGGTCTCATTAGCGGAACCACCCATTCGGCCCATCACCGCTCAAGTCACCGTCGACCATGACCTGCCCACACCACCTCTCGACCAAATCGGCCGGGCATCCTAACTATAGTGGATGACACAGGAGGTCTAATGGATGGTCCATGTGATGTAGATGCCTGCTCATTGTGTGCAGCGATGCGATGCGATGCTACTCTCCAATCAAGCGTAAAACTGATCTAGCAATATGATGAATGTCATACAACAAGCCTAAGAAAGCCCCATGAGATATACTAGCGATGTCTACCATCCCAGAGATCTAAAAAACAAACCAAACAAAAGTAAATTTTTTATCTATACATTAAATTTTGGAAAAAAAATTGAGAATTTAAAGATTCTTACTTACCAACAAGTGGGATGTTGCAGCTGTATTATGATACCTCATTTGATCTCTATAAATTGGTTATGTGATCAAACGTCATGAAATACGCGATGGCCTAATTCCATATATAGATCATGGAAGTCCATACATCAATGTAGGGAGTTGATGTGACATCCTTCGCATCGCCAGAAAGCAATATAAGGCGATGTATTGTGCATGATATGTCTCCCAATGGTACTTGTGGCATCCTTGTCTGTCAATAAAATGTAGCTCTTGCTCTAACAAGCAAGACAGATGTATCTCCTGATAAAGGCCGAACTGATGCAAGACTCGCTTTGGAAGATGCCACTCTATAGTCTCAAAGCAGATAAGTGGTGACATCGTCTGCCAAATCTCCTTATCAGCTAGACATATATCAGGTAGATAGGCAACCAAATCTCTGATGTATGGCTTCCATTACACCTAGAAATATCCACGCTACCTTAATGTCAATATTATGACTAAACTACTATTGTGAGTATGACTAAAAATAATATATATTAATATACATTTACCTGATCATGAGTCTATGCATCCAATCTGGTCTCATATCAAGGGTTTTTGAACAACATCACATGGCAGCAACAAAGAATGAAACAAAATCTCACACAACCATCCAAGGACCCCAAGGCATCAACCGGCTCTATACCAAAAAGAGGGGTGCGGATTACCTTGTCAAGCCAAAATCGACCATTAGTCTGGGCAATCGAAGACCAAAGTGAACCAAGTCCCAGGTTCGCCTAACGATATCCACCGAAGAAAGTGGTCGGCCAACCCTAAGGCAACGGCCCCGAAAGTCCCAATGCTAGCCAAGTCTCGATCTGAAAGGGAGCCAAAAACCCGATCTCAAACTCTGTTGAACACTTCTATGAGAGAAGAGAACAAATGGCCTTCCTTGGTTAGGGTTTCCATAAAGATCCTTTCATAGGAAAACACTAGCTTGTAAAATGTCTAAAATGACCCTCACCATAAGTGATGATAGGCTACACACATCCCTATGATTTATGGCATGTTCCTTCACGGCCTTAAGCCAAAGAACAAGCCTAAGCCCCGTTATCTCTAAGTAAGGCCTTCAACCCTGGTGATTCTACTAACCCGTGACATTTCATTCATGAGAATTAACTCTCTCATATTTGGATCACATCCAACCCTGTTTCATATCAGCCCCACACACTCTAAGTGGACCCATTGGTTCCGATTATGTTGGCCACTTTATTAACTATTGAATCGAGTGTCATGAGTGGTATCTAGCAACACATCATGACCCCTAATTGACCAGAGAGTCAGTGGTTTGACTCCATACCCTTCCATAGACAAATACAGTGCAATTCATCCTTTCACCAATCTATAACTCACTCAGTTCAAAGCATGGACAATGTGTAGCTCCCACTAGACTGCCTACGCCACATCTAGCCCAAGTGATATTTGATTTTCTCCCTGAACTCATTACTCATTAGTTATGCACTTGAAGACACTCTTCATGACATTTCCACTCTAGCCAGAGATTCTCAAATAATGATTCCGACAAGAGGCCATAGGTATACCCTCCCTCTATTGGAAATGGTGAATCCTTTGTTGGCTACTCAATTACCTTCCAACACCTCAGGCTATACTCGGCTATCGTCCAAAGAGCGACCTCTTAAGAGGCAACATGGACCGAGGTCAAAGTAAAGAATTAGCATCCAAGATATCCTTGAGCACCTCAAGTCTAATGATATTTGCACCATTGATTAGTGCCCAAAAAGCGCTATTTTGAGCCCTATTCACAATAGGTTTTGAGTGCTTTTTGCGCACTAATCATATCAATTAAGCCAATTGATGTGTGCAGGTCCACTTAGTTTCACTAATCCCATTTCGAGTTTGTTTTGCAATTTCATTGTAAGCTGCCTCTCACAATTAGTTCAAGTTTGATGTCAAGATATTTGCCGTAAAAATGAGGATTCACAAGTTTCAACCATCAAAGATGAAGAAATGTGAAGTGGATGAAGAAAGAAGGTTGCTGAGATGCGTAGCAAACAAAAGGTGCGCGTGATTTTCGCTATGGCTGCGAAATTTCACTGGACATGAAATTAATCATAGCTGTACCGCAATCCACAATTTTCGCTATAGTACTCTCATATTAGCGAAATTTCGCTATTCAATAAATCACCGTTCCTACGGGTGGAATATTCACTCGCTTATTCACACAAATTTTCGCATTTAGCCTCGCCAGGTACGAAATTCATCGTTCTACGAAATTTCTCAACCCTCGCTATCTTCAGAATTTCGCTTAGCATAATAAATTTTCGCTATGCTAATAAATTCCTCGCATAGCCAAATCTCACCCTTGTTTTGGAATTTGATGCCAAATCCACCACGTTTGATATATTACCATTTTGTCCCTTTTGTACTCTATATTTTAGGCATTTTTGTATTTTCACACTCAGTTGACTATATAAGCCCTCACAACTTTGTAACCCTAAGCAATTTTTCATTTTATAAAGTTTTTTCCCAGAAATATTTTAGTCTCATTCATTTCTTCTCCTTTTTCTTCTCATTTTCTGCTGCCGACACAATTCCTCGAGGATGACAACTCAAGGGATGCTTCGCTGCTTCATAGCCTGAAGAGAGGGTTGCTAGCTTGAGTTTTTGGGCCGCGTATTGTCCTCATGCTTGATTGTTACAGTACGCATTTATGGTTCCTGCGCTTTCCAAACTAGGGGTTTAATGCCATTTAATGTCTTCTTTCCTTGGTCAATACTTCATGCTTTAGGTTCATTGCACACTTAATGGTAGATGGACCATTCTTGATGTCATTTACGAGCCATGGGAATGAGGTTAAATGCTGGTTTCAAACCTAATGGGACTTTGAATGCTTAGTACTGGGTTGACTCCAAATAGGAGTGGGTTTTTGTGGTTAGGTTTTATACCTAAACAAAGATCCTGCTTTGGTTTTCAATTATATGTCAATTGCTCCTAATGCGAGAAATAACCCGAGGACACCGTAATACCCCATGTTATCGCTAGTGACCCAAGCCTCAAGGTTACCATTTCACACTTTCATTTAAGCCATTACGCGTAACTGAACAACCAACCTCCCCGCTTTTAACAAAACTGAATCCAAACTAAAGCTCACAAATTTTCAAACATCTAATGTAAAACATTCGTGGGATGAAAACCCCATCCCCGTGTTCTAGAATTCTCTGATCGCTATATCGCAGCAGGGGCTTGACTACCTAGCAATAGGGAGGAACTTAGAATATAAATTTGTTGATTCCAGATCACCCTACCGCGGCACAAATCAATGGCGCCGCTGTCGGATGGTGCCAAACTACGCATGATGAAAGTTGGAAGTGCAATTTGTAATCCAAATTACAAGTGTTATGACCTTTCGCCCTTTTGATTTATCTGCGCAGAACCCGCAGTTTTCTTCACTCTAGTGCCATCGCACTATTTTTGTTTCGCAGCCGCTTTTGTTTTAACTAACACTGACTTCTTTGGCAAGCTTTGTTTGTGTTCTTTGTTGTATCTCATTTTGTGTAACAGGTGTTTATGCAGCACTGGGATAGAGGGACATCAGGTAGACTGCAAAGAGTGAGTGCACCAATTGAACAAAGCTGTGAAATCAGGGTGCACAGTGACCAAATGGATCCTCTACCCGAGGAACAAAGAAGTCAACAGCACTCTATGAATCCACAAGATACGTTGATGAGGGAAATTATGCCCTCCTAGAGTGAGTGCCCTTCCGCATCATCATACCTCCGCGAGGACGTGAGCAAACAGACCCTACCTAATGCCCCCGATTCTACATTGCGGTATGTGGAGAATGAGCAACCATTCACACATACCTATGGGATTATAAATATGGCTAACTTTGCTAGAGGGTATAACCGGTTATGGAGTTGCTCTGCTGAAGGCATTCCCGCTGACCCTCAAAGATATGGCCAAAATATATTCATCTACTAAGGTCGAGAACGACAGAAATCACCGATCTTCGTTTCACTTTGAAGAAATTTTCAACAAAGACCAATGTACTTTGAAAAGACATATCTACACTTATTCCTCGGCCTACGACAATGAGAGTTTTATCATGTTGGGAAAGATCTTCATTGAAAACCATCAATATAAGCTCCACACCATGGTTTCTTGATACATGAGCTAGTAACTATTTTTATGATGAGTGTCAACGGGGCCATGAAGCAATCCATTAAAACCATGTGTGGAGGTAACTGAGCAAACCCTGACGAGGCCATGGACTTTTTGAACTATGTGGCCGAAACCTCAAAAGCATGGGATGAACTCAATCCAAGTGGAAGCCGAAATATCGAGGCTCGAACCACCGTATAGGGGCATTTATGCACTTTCAAGACAGATGAAAGCAAAACTAACCACTTTGACTCGAAGGTCGAGGAGCTAGAAAGAGAAGCCAAAGACTTAAATGCAAGCAAGAACTTCAGTTACCCGTATCTCATCCATTTTGTTTTGACTCGTCGACAATAGTCCTGGGAACACTGCCGGCGAGCATGCCCATGTCCTGGATCAAAATAAACCACCCACAAACGCTCCGTATGGCAACACCTATAACCCTAATTGGAGAAATCATCCGAACCTGTCATGGAAGCCAAAGCCCCCTGCATATATTCCTACAGGAGCACAGCAGCAGTTTGGCTCCACTTCAACACAACAGCAGCCGCCTCCACCTTCTTCTCCCGCTGAAAGGTGCAATCCCGAATTTAAGTAGCGGTAGGCACTTTGTAGAAGAAACGTATGCGTTAAATGTACAGACTAATTCAGAAAATCGCGCCGAAAGCTCACTCAACAGAAATCGGATGCTGTGCACTCGAGATTTCACAGTAACCAGCGAAAGAAGTGTTCCGGTGCGACAAATTTCCTTCCGGCCACAGCAACATCGTAGGGGACATGTGAAATAGCTCAACCAACATCCAAAATGTAAGAATTGATGAAGTCAAGGCAAAGGGTGACATTAAGAAGTGGTAAAGAATCGAGACCACCGGTCCTACCAGTAAGTCAACCCCCAATGACAAGAAATCTAACCCGCCAAGAAGTTAACATTCAACAAATAGGAAGAGGTGAAGACCTCAAGTACCCCTCCATTCCCACAAGCTTCGAAAAGAAAAATTGATGCTGAACGGCCAGAAACAGAGTAAAGAAATATTGATCTCTCTGATAAGATCAAACAACTCCACCTATAAATTTATGAGACCAGCAAATGCAAAAAGAGGTTCTCAATAAACAAAGGCCTTTTTGATCGAGCAAGTGAGTGCTATCATTGAGTGCAAGACTCAGCAATAAAGACCGGGATGTCCTACAATCTCTATTGACATTGGAGGCATTAGTGTGGAGAAAGCACTATTAGACTCGGGAGCTAGTGTGAACCTTTGTCAGCATCTACGCATACAACTCTGTCTGCGAACCAAACCCACGTCCATCACACCGTCACTAGCCGATAGGTCTATTAAAATAATCGAAGGGGACCATTGAGGATGTTTCAATACAAGTGGACAAATTTTATCATCCTGTGATTTTCAGTCGCATTCGACACGCAGCCGCTGCGCAGGAGCCAATCATGTGCCCATCATATTGGGAGGCCATTCTGGCCACTTCAATGCCATAATAAACTCCGTCGAACGGGCTACGTAACTACTTGGAAATATGACCTTTAGAGCTCAATATCTTTCATTCGAGTAAAATATTGCTGCATTCGAGGAAGATGACTGTGAAGAAGTCTGTATAATAGATGCAATCCTCGAAGAACAGATTAATGAGCAGCAAGTGCAAGATGTATTAACCCCCGAGTTATGTGAATGCCTCGGAGAGCAAGAAGAACCTCAATGCATGAGCTTAGGGCAAGGGTACTGGAAAAAAATATAAGTTCTACCTCTATTGACTGGTGATGAACCAAAGGAACCTCAACAGTTAGAGCTCAAACTCCTCCCCGCTTGAGTTAAAGCATGCATTCCTCTGAAGAGAATGGGCAATGTCCAAGCAGGATTTCATCACCGTTGACCACCACAAGAGCATAACCTCGCGTACCTTCTCAAAAGGAACAGTTTAGTTATCAGTGGAAAAATTTCCATTTAAAAGGCATAAACCCATCAATCTGCACTCCATCACATTTACCTAGAAGAGGAATCTAAGGTCGCTTAAAATTACATCGAGGTGCTCAACCCCACTTGCGTGGAAGTAGTTCATTGAAGTCCCAAAATTGCTCCAAGTTTCCAGATCATTTACCCCATTTCGATAGCACTGGGGTAAGCCCAACCTGTGCAGCCCAAGAAGTCAAGAGTGACAACCGTGGAAAATGAAAAGGGGTGAAGAATTGTCTACCCGACTGACTACCGGTGAGAGTGTGCATAGATTATAGGAGGCTCAATGAGGTAACACCAGAAAAGATCACTTCCTGCCATTCATCGACGTACCCTTTGAGAGAGTTTCGCACCCATTCTATTGCTTTTCGATGGTTATTCAGGTACTTTCGTATAGAGATTGCACCAGAGGATCAAAGAAAGACTACCTTACTATTCATTCGCACATATGCTTATGGGGAGAATGCCTTTCTTGCCTTGCACGCCTCACCACTTTTCAGAGATGTATGCTTAGTATGTTTGAAGGATATGGTAGAGCGCATAATGGAAGTATACATGGGATGATATCATCATATGGAGGCTGGCTTTGAAGAATGTCTGTCTAACTGAGGCCATCCCGCAGAGGTGCATAGAGAAGAACCCCTGTGCTCAACTCGGGAGAAGTGCCATTTTACGGTTAACTCAAGGAATCAGACTGGGCACATTATTTCCAACAGGGAATAGAAGCACAAAGCAAAAGTTGAACTTATTTCAAACTCGCTATCCCCAACAAATGTAAAAACAAGCTTAGGTACTCCTTGGTCATGCAGTTTATATGATTCATTAAAGCTTCTCGAAGATTGCTAAACCCCTGTATAAGCTCCTAGAAAAAGATGCCAAATTTGTTTGGGAGAGAGAATGTCAGGAGAGCTTTGAAGAACTGAAGTCCTATTTGACTACTGCCCCAATAGTACAAGCACCTAACTCCGGCGCTACTCAGTGATGTGTGATGCAAGTGATTCAAGCATCGAGCAAAGAGCCACAAAGAGAGGACGGAAACCTCATGTACCCACTCTTTGCAAGCAAAAACCTTGAATGAAGCACAAAGGAATTATACTAATACAGAAGGAATTGTCGCGTAGTCTACGCCTTGTACAAGTTTCGAAAGCATACTTGGCCTAGTTTGATATACTATTTTTACGCACTCATTCCGCCTCAAATATCTCCTACCAAGTAAATGCCAAAGCAAGGCTTTATCCGATGGGTTCTTCCTTCAAGAATTTAACCCCGCAAATCAAAGACAAAAGGGGTAGAGAATGTGGTGGCGTGATCATCTTTTCTAGGTTAACGATAGCCCATGACACTCATAGTCCACCCATCAATGATGAATTTCCTGAAGAGTCTCTAATGCAGCTGGAAAGAGCTCCCTGGTATGCTCACATTGCCAATTTCCTTGCAACAGGAGAAATCCCATCTGATTGGAAAGAACAGGATAGGAAGTATTTCTTTGCGAAGATCCATTCATATTACTGGGAAGAGCCCTACTTGTTTAAATATTGTGCATCGATAATCAAGAAGTGTGCCCGAGGAAGAACAGCAGGAATTCTCGAGTCGTCATGAGAAAGTGCCCGCAGGGTGGTCACTTTGCGCCTCGAAGACAGCAATGAAGCGCCGCAAATCCGGGGTTTCTACCGCCTTCCTTGTTTAAAGAAGCACACCAATGTGCCGTGTATGATAGGATGCCAAAAGACTCGAGAAATTGTCTCGCCGCATATGACGCCCTACACCCACTCTAAGGGTCGAAGCATTCGATGCCTGGGGGCATCGATTTCATGGGACCTTTCCCCACATCCCATGGTCACACATGGCTGGGTGGGAGTGGACTATGTGTCCAAATGGGTCACAATCCTCGCAAACCAATGACCACTGGTGGTGCTTAAATTCTTGAAAGCAACATCTTTTCTAGGTTCTGGGTCCTGTGTTATTATGATGGAGGGTCACATTTCGTAATAAACTCAAAATCTCATGGCTAAATACGGCAGGAACATAGAGGAAGCACCCTACCAATTTCAAACAAGTGGTCAAGTAGAACTTGCTACCAGAGAGATCAAGACCATTTTAATGTAGAAGGTGGTAACAAGAATGAAAGACCGGTCCATCAAACTCCGCCGATTCAGGTCACGTAATCCGCTTCAAGACAACTCGAATGTCCTCTTTATCGGTCAGGTCTATGGTAAGGCATGTCACCTTCAAGAGATCGGCCAGTACATGGCAATCAAAGCTGAACATGGATTCGCAGAGTCGGAGTCAAGAGATTCCTCGGATCTCAATGAGTTGAAGAACACGAAATGAGACGCCTACTTGAATTCGGCAGATTGTAAAGGAAAGATCAAAAATGGCATGATCAAAATCATAATCGGGAAGCACTAACGAGGGGGTCCAAGTCCTCCCGTATGACTCCAAACTCTATCTATTTCCCGCAAGCTCAAGTCAAAGGGATGGACGGGTCCACCATTGTTCAGCGTGCATACCTCAATGGTTCGGGGTTGACCTACGCAATCCAAATGATGACAGGATCAAAGTCAATGGACAGAGGGTGAAGCCCTATATTGTGCAGCAGACCATCAGGGAGTGAAATTCGACCCTCCCCAGTCCTACACCACATCAGCAAGGGTGGCTCTGCCGTCCCAAAAGCCACTGATCTTATTGTTTAATTTTGATTAAATTTCTTTTTGCTTAAATTTTTTGCTTGATTTCACTTTCTGTTGATACCTGCAGTAACACTAACAAATGGAAATGACTCTTTTCCAACCACTACATTTGAGTAGGTACAGTTAGACATATATCAGGTAGATAGGCAACCAAATCTCTGATGTATGGCTTCCATTACACCTAGAAATATCCACGCTACCTTAATGTCAATATGACTAAAACTATCATTATTGTGAGTATGACGCTCAAAATAACATATTAATGTACATTTAATTGATCATGAGTCTATGCATCCAACTCAATCTCGAGTATCGGGTATGGTTTCGAGAACAACATCACATGGCAACAGCAGCGGAAAACAAAAATCTCAATAATAACCCATCCAAGGACCCCTTAGGGCATCAAATCCGGTTCTATACCAAAAAGAGGGGTGTGGGATTACCTTTTGTCGGTTTCAAAAATCGATCTATTAGTCGGGGCAACGAAGACCAAAGTGAACCAAGTCCTAGGTTCGCCTCTAACGATATCCACACGAAGAGTGGAGCCGACAACCTCTAAGGCAAATCTGGCCTGGAAAAAGTCCCAATGCTAGCCAAGTCTCGATCTGAAAGGGAGCCAAAAACCCGATCTCAAACTCTGTTGAACACTTCTATGAGAGAAGAGAACAAATGGCCTTCCTTGGTTAGGGTTTCCATAAAGATCCTTTCATAGGGAAACCTTAGCTTGTAAAATGTCTAAAATGACCCTCACCATAAGTGATGATAGGCTACACACATCCCTATGATTTATGGCATGTTCCTTCACGGCCTTAAGCCAAAGAACAAGCTCAAGCTCCACATTCTAAGTAAGGGTTTCAACCCTAGATTCTATTGATCCCGTGACATTCCATTCTTGAGAATAAACCTCTCATATTCGGGGATCACATCCAACCATTTCATATCGCCTCCACACACTTCTAAGTGTGTGACCCATTGCTCCATTATGTTGGCCACTTTATTAGCTATTGAATCGAAAGTGTAAGTCATGAGCGGCATCTAGCAACACATTATGACCCCCAATTGACTGGAGAGTCAGTGGTCTGACTACATACCCTTCCATAGACAAATACCGTGCAATTCATCCTTTCACCAATCTATAACTCACTAGCCTAAAGCAGCTGATGGTTTCGGGGAATTCACTGACCGCTCTACGCCACATCTAGCCCAAGTGATATTTGATTTTCTCCTCAACTCATTAATTAGTTATGCACTTGAAGACACTCTTCATGACATTTCCACTCTAGCCAGAGATTCTCAAATAATGATTCCGACAAGAGGCCATAGGTATACCCTCCCTCTATTGGAAATGGTGAATCCTTTGTTGGCTACTCAATTACCTTCCAACACCTCAGGCTATACTCGGCTATCGTCCAAAGAGCGACCTCTTAAGAGGCAACATAATCGCAGGTCAAAGTAAAGAATTAGCATCCAAGATATCCTCAGA
Organism: Tetrastigma voinierianum; assembly: GCA_016808115.1. Lineage (NCBI taxonomy): Eukaryota > Viridiplantae > Streptophyta > Magnoliopsida > Vitales > Vitaceae > Tetrastigma > Tetrastigma voinierianum. The sequence goes on from JAEQBH010002822.1 coordinate 68,860, forward strand.
GCACCTCAAGTCTAATGATAGCTTGCACCATTGATTAGTGCCCAAAAGCGCTTATTTTGAGCCCTATTCACAATAGGTTTTGGAGTGCTTTTTGCGCACTAATCATATCAATTAAGTTAATTGATGTGTGCAGTCCAATTTAGTTTCACTAATCCCAGACATTTCGAGTTTGTTTCGTAATTCATTGTGCTTCTATGTTCTGGCCAATTAGTGGTAAGTTTGATGTCACACATTTGCCGAGTGCCGAGGATTCACGTGTTGTTTTCAACCATCAAAGATGAAGAAATGTGAAGGAATGTGAAGAAAGAAGGTCAAGGAGGATGCAGAGCAAAACAGTAAGCAAAGCAGATTTCCGCTATGGTTGATAAAATTTCGCTGGGATTGCGAAAGATCATAGCTTAAAATTCATCCTACTAATTTCGTTATGTGAAAATACCGCTAGGCTAATGAATTTCGTCATTCAGCTTAAATTCACCTGCTCCTGAAAATACCCACTTCGGCTTATCTCACACAACCTCGCTAGGCTAGAGAATTTTTCAGCAGGTAATAAATCATTGGTTCCTAGCGAAATTTCTCAATTTCGCTATCTCTTGTGAATTTCGCTAGGCTAGCTGAAATTTCGCTAGCATAGATAAATTTTCGCTATGCTAGCGAAATTTCGCATAGCAACTACCGTGTTTTTGGAATTCCTGATGCCAAACGACCACGCTTTTGATATATTACCATTTTGTCCCTTTGTAATTTCTCATTTAGGCATTTTAGTAGCTTTCACACTTTGGGTTGACTATAAGCCCCCACAACTCAGAACCCTAAGCAATTTTTCATTTTATAAAGTTTTTCCGTAGCTTATTTTAGTCTCATTTTCGTTTTCTTCTCTCTCCTCCTCTTTCTTCATTTTCCTATCGCTGCACACACCCCTTGAGGATGACAACTCAAGGGATGCTTACAGCCTATGTACTTGAAGGCAGGGTTACAGCTTGGTTTTTTGGGGGTCGCCGCATGTCAGTCTCCTCATGTTTGATTACAATGTACCGCATTTATGGTTCCCAAAATTTTCCAAACTAGGGGTTTAATGCCATTTAATGTCTTTTCCTTTGGTCAATACTTGCCATGCTTTAGGTTCATTGCATTCTTAATGGTAGATGCACTGACATTTTAGATGTCATTACGAGCCATGGGAATGTAGGTTAAATGCTGTGGTTTCAAACTAATGTGGACTTTGAATGCTTAGTACTGTCGACTAAATAGGGAGTGGTTTTAGGGTTAGGTTTATACCAAACAAAGATCCTGGCTTACTTTGACTATATGTCACTTGCCATAATGCGAGGAAATAACCCGAGGACACTTTAATAGCCCCATGTTATCAAGCTAGTGACCCAAGCCTTCAAGGTTACCATTTCACACTTTCATTTAAGCCATTACAGTCAACCAGTGAACAACCAACCTCCCCTGTTTTTAACAAAATCCGAAAATCCAAACTAAAGCCTCACAAATTTTCAAACACTAATGCAAATCATTCGGATGAAAAACCCATCCCCGTGTGTTCGAATTCTAGATTCGCTTATACCGCAAGAGTTTGACTACCAAGAGTAGAGGAACTTAGGAATATAAATTTTGTTGATCTCCGCATCATTCTGGCACGGCACTTAATCAACCATTGCTAGTGATGAGACAAATCCATCTACATTTAAAATGGATGATCCATATGATTGTCTCATGACAGTCTCTCGATACTTAGCTACTCGTAGAGCAACCATCCACATGTCAACTCGATCAACCCATGATCACGCTTTATAAGATCTATTGCTCTGATCCAATCAAGGAGTATGACATGTGTTAGTCCTGTCCGATCAAAATGTCCATTTTCATTGATCTCTTTGAATTAGATAATTTAGACACTAACATAATTACATTCACATGATAGAATTCATTATCATGATCCCATCATGATTTTCTTCATGCAATGTTATATCATCAACTTCATTAATTCGATTAAAGATTCATATCAAACCAACATATAATATCAATTAATGAATAGCTCTATCATATTAAATAATATGTAGTGCACACAATAAGTGCTATACATTTCCTTTAGAGTACTCCTCATCAAACTCCCACTTGCGAAAGCTAATTGCCTTTTATATCTTATAATTTTGGCAAGCATATGAGAATTATACTCTTCTGTAAGTTGCTTAGCTATAGATCATAAGCATTTTCACTGGGCAAGTATAACTCTATCTTATATCAAGATCACCAAAGATTTCTCAAATCAAATGGCATCATTGTGAGTACTGTCTGCATCTTGATGAGACCGCAGCCTGTATTTTCACAATGGCTCCATCGTTATACCAATACCACAGTATCGAATCAACAATGCAAGGGACCACTCCTAGTTCATAAATGAACTACCTTGTCCAAATTGCTTCCTAAGCTACCATCGAAAGCAACGATGTACTCTGATTTAGTTATAGAATCCACAATCATCTCCTACTTGGAACTCTTCCAACTCGGGGATCGTGTCATCATTCACAAATATTTGTTTTATTAAGATTTGGAGTCTCTATCAAATTAACAATTGGCATCTTACCCATAAGATCCATATCTCCATTAATCAAGAATACATCCTATGCTTCTCAAGTACTTAGGATATTCTGATGTACCACCCAATGACCCTCACCTAAAGACCCTCACCTAAAGCCAAATTGGTATCCACTGGTGACTCACAACATAAGGATACGTCTAGTCTAGTATAATACATAGCATACATGATTAATCCTATCTCCTCGAAACATGAGGTCATTCATGTTTGTCCTCTCAACCTGTGTTTTGAACTTTAGAGGTAATCCCACTAAACAACATAGAGTGAGCACACATCCCCTGGAATGTACTCATACATAAACTTGAAGATCCCAGCAAACTTCTTTGAATTATCTTACAGTAGACTGCGATCCTAATATTTAGGTTACTTCTCCAAGGTCTTTCATGGAGAATGTTCCTAGATAACCAATACATCTACATATTGTATCTTTGATAATATATTGACCAATTGTAACACTGAGACGTCATTTCCATTAAGTAATTTGTCATTCACATATAACACCAGGAACACGACTGCACTCCCACTATCCTTCTCATTCACACAAGGTCTATCCGTATTTTCAGGAAAATCAAATTCTTTTGATTATCTCTTATTAAATCATAGTATTCCAACTCCTAGATGCTTGCTTAGATCTCTGAAGTTTGGGACACGTATTGCCATTTCAGTGTGAAGATCTCCTATGTGTCATACACATATCCTTACTTAGGTTTCCTTTGGGGAAAGTCGTCTTGACATCCATTTGCCATATCTCATAATCACAATGAGCATCAATGGCAAGGAGTATCCTTATGGATTTAAGAGTGGCTATTGGGCTTAAAGTCTCGTCATAGTCAATTCCTTATCTTTGATGATAACCTTTAGATACAAGCCTAGCCTTGTAAGTAATCACATTACCTTCCATGTTAGTCTTCTTCTTGAAGATCCAATTGCACCCCATGGGTTTTATCCCTTCGGGTGGTTCAACCAAAGTCCATGTTTGGTTAACTCACATGGAATCCATCTTTGCCTTCATGGCTTCAAGCCATTTGTCATATTCAGAACTATTCAGAGATTCATCGTAGGTAGTAGGCTCATCAATCTCTATGAGCGATACATCTCACTATTCACTTATGAGAAATCTATATTTCTTTGGAACAATACGTATCCTACCTGTGCTACAATGTGCTTGTGTTTTGGAAGGATCATCTACTACTTCATCAATATGAATAACAACCTTAGATTAAATTAGTTGATGTGTGTCTATTTGAGCACTTTGAACTTCACCAAGTTCATCCTTGCTCCTACTGTCTTCTCTTAGAAGAAACTCTTTCTCTAAGAAGACTGTATACATTGAAACAAACAACTTTTGCTCCAAATTTTTGTTGAACTGATATCCAAAATTTAGATATCCTTTTCAGTACAAACTCATGTCGCATTTAGCTCATGTTTTATTCCTGACAAAGTTCGCTTCTTCTAAGAAGGACAACCCCATACTTTTAAGTGTGAAAAATAGGGATTCTTTTTAGTCCATATCCCATATGGAGTAACCACAACTGACTTTGATTGGAACTTGTTTAACACTTAAAGAATAGTCTCATGTGCATCTTAAAGTGACTTAAGTAGATCAGCCTTGCCCATCATAAACCTCACCAAGTCAAAAAGGTTTGGTTTGTCCTTTTCATCACACTACTAGGTGCGGTGTATAAGGTGGAGTCCATTTGGATAAAGTCTCATTATCCTGAAGATAACCTAGAAACTCTTGGTTTAAGTATTCGCTACTTGGATCTCATCTAAGCGATTTGAAAACTTCTCCCAAGTTACAGCCGCTTCATTTTTGAATTCTCTAATAATAGATCGAGATTTGTATCTCGTAAGATACAAGTACCCAAATCATGAACGATCATCGATGAAGGTAATGAAGTAGACGAAACCACCTCTGGCATTAATGGACAAAGGACCACAAACGTTGGAATGTTTTAAGTCTAATGGTCCATAATCATGTTCACCATTTCCTATAAAGGTCAACTCGGTCTTCTTTGCCTAACAAGCAAGATTCACACTTTTCAAATGACCCCAAGCTACAAATAATCAGGCAACTCGCCTCACGCCAATTTCTCACTTATGGGGCTAAGGCGACAATGCCATGAGTAAGATGATTTCAAATTATCTCTCTTTATCACATTAACATTTAAAATTTGATTGGACATATCTAATATGTAAATCTCATTGCTTGATGTACCACCAGTATAAAAGACGTCATAATTTAACAACCATTGTCACAAAATATAAATAAAACCCTTTTTGTTTAAACATGAAAATAATGTTCCTTGTCAATGCTGAGACATAACAGTATTCTTCTAAATTTAAACAAAGATCACTCGAGAGGTTCAAAACATAAGTCCATATAGCAGTAGCTACAGCTATTGCACCATTCTCACTTTAAGTTGACCTCCTGTAAGTTTCATCATTCCCAGCCCGCATATCAATCCATATATGCTGAGTCACAACCTGTGACTTATGAGCACCCACATGTTGTTAGGAGAAACAAAGATCAACCTTAATGACAGCAACACCCAAGATGATGAGCACCATGCCACTTTCTTCTTCTGTTCAAGTAGGCCTCAGAAGTTCTCTCTAATGGCCAACCCACCACAGCTGTCCCTTTTCGGCGCCTACTACTTCCCACCCATTTTTCCCTCAAACCACTCACACCAATCACCCGTATGTAAATATAATGTGGTCCATCCCATAGTCGAGCACAAACTATGCAAAACTATCGGGTAACCTTGCCAGAATAAAATCTACACTCAATTCATGATCTATCCAATAACCCAATTGATCCAACATCTCAATGTGTTCATACATCTTCAGTGCATACTGCACTGGAGATGCCCCCACCTCCATCTTGGAACTAAAAAGTAGCTTAGAGACTTTGAACCTTTCAATGCTCCCCTATTCATTATAATGTTCCCTTAGATAGAGTACTATGGAATATTCATCCACAATCTTATACTACTAAAACTCATGTGACATGGAGGTGTGGATAATCAATCCCTCCCTCATGCTATCAACCAAGCATTGATATGCCCTTTGACCGCTTTGAGGTGCATCAGTAGTTGGGGTTTCAGGGATTGGCTCAATAATGACATAGGCTAATCTTTCCTCTTTGAGAACTATTCTCAAATTCTTTAGCCAGTCCAAGAAGTTAAGCCCGGTCAAAATATCGGCATCCATTATCGTTTGCGAGTTCACATTCGTTGTCATGGTTTGATTCTAATAACCTATATGTAAAAGTGATCATGTTAGATTGTACTTAAATTCATGATTATTACGAATTGATAATTAAGCATTATGGCTCCCACTATTTTATTACGAATCCATAGCCCTCACTATTGATCCGAGAGAACCTATATGGAGGTTTTCCTTGTGGCTCGATATCCAATATCATTGAGAATCACCTTGGGTTTGCTCAACAAGATATCTCGGGTCAAAAGGTAGGTATAATGTCCATACCAACTACAATTGTACGCATTTAAGGAATCCAATATCACCGGAGTGATCTTGGGTTTACCCAACAAGCCATCTTAGATCAATAGTTATACCAATTGCAATCTGATTTAACTATTGAATCCAGTGCTATCAACTATTGATTTGTGCACTATCATTGGGCTATCAACTCATGATGCATGCACATCTTATGTACACTTACCCAACTTGTGATAGCCTCTCGTCGGCTGCATTCGACCAGAGGTCAGAACCGTAACTCTGTGTATTTGCCTTTACTTTCTTTTGAATCATTTCGAATAATCCAAATACAATTATTTTCCAAACACATTTCAAATACTCAATGAAAATATATATACGTAAATACCACTTTAACAAAGTAAATACCATTTGATCACAAAACCCTTTTTTCATTCGATGTGGTATTTCATGCCCATTTGGTCCATTTCCCAACTTTATACAATGCGACATTATTAGCCATTTTCACTAACCAAATATTTACAAAACAAAATCATAGTTCAATTTTCATAATAGTGCTCAGATGTTGAGTCGAATAATTTCATGTATGCATGTGACGGAGCTTTACTTATCCTCCGTGTGATTTTGACAATGACTCTGATTCACTATGGTCTACATCCTCGTACATGTTCTCTTGGTACCTACACGATGATAAAAACAATGTGCTAAGCATTTTCATGCTTAGTGGTTCTATATAGTTCTCTCTTCCAATTCACTTTAATACAAATCATGAAATTTTTCTAAATAATGCTTTTTAACTTTTTTGAATGATCACGAATACAATACATATATTCATTTCATATACATTCATTTACAACACTGATCATTCCAAATATGCACTTTCATATGCAATAAATTATTCAAAACACAAATCATGCATTTCACAATTTTCTTACCATTTCAATTTGCCCTTAAACAAATTTAACTCTATGCTGGGTGAAATTGCGGATAACAAAATCACGTGCATGGTCCCGCGGCCACAGCCTAAGATAAAAGATTTTGTTTTATAACACAGTACGATCTTGCTAAGCTACTGAATGGTTATTAAAAAACGATTCGTGAACACTACCGATACTGTCTCGTTGGGCTACGAATCGGAGTGACACATCATTATGTCCATTCATAGTACTGCTAATTTCACCCTTATTGGTATACCAATCTATCCTCAACTCGAATTTAATGGTGAACATTCTATTAAGAGCATTCAAATCATTCATAGCAAAATACAGTATAGTATGGACATTTATACAAACAATTCATTTTCAATACTCATGCAATTTTTCATATGCAAATCATTTCACAATCAATTGCCTCAAAGTAATTAAAACAAATCAATATGTTTTTTCTTATAAATCATTTCAGCAATTCAAATCATTTTGTAATCATTCAAACACTTTGGAATTAGAGAGAGAAAAGTGGATAACAAACCAAAAATATTGTCATCCTTCGATTCCTGTCCTCAAAATCTCGACCTCAACTCGGCTTTTCTCCTCGTTAGCCTCTAATCCATCGCAAATGACAATCATATATTAGTCATAGACTTAAGGTTTCTATTTAGTCTTATTTACCCGACTCTCTTTCTAAGACATTGTTTATTTCATTTTTTCCCGCTTCCTCATCCTTAGATATTCTTATCATTCTTTTAGGTATCGATATATTCATTTCACGAATTTTTCTAGGGTTCAATGGGTCCAAATTTGGATACACTTATTTCAGGGAGATTTGTTCTTCTAGAAGTCTAGTTTACCCATAAATTTTAATTACTCAATTCAGATGAGTGATGGCCAAGTTATGGCCTAAACACCGAAACTCCTCCAAACACCAAAATTGTATCAGAACTGAATAGAATTGACCCGAAAATAGAGCCTCACTTTGAAGATTTTTCTGGGTTCAATGGGGTCCAAATTTGGATACACTTATTCAGGGATATTTGTTCTTCTAGAAGTCTAGTTTGCCCATAATTTTGAATCACTCAATTCGAATGAGTGATGGCCAAGTTATGACCTAAATAACGGTAAATGTACTCCAAACACCAAACCTGTGATCAACCGAAACTGTAATTGACCCGAAAACAAAGCCTCACTTTTGATGAATTTCTGGGTCCAATGGGGTCCAAATTTGAACACACTTATTTCAGGGAGATTTGTTCTTCTATAAGTCTAGTTTACCCAGAAATTTGAATCACTCAATTCGAATAAGTGATGGCCAAAACAAAAACATTGGTTTTGAGAAAATTTTGACAACATCTCCCCTAAAAACCCAACATTTCCTTTATACAAAAATTCCTCATTTGAGGACCACAACCAATCAAACAACCAAAAAACAACTTATAAATCTAATAAAAACACTTTTTATTCAAATTGGCTTTCCTAACCCAAACACAAGAAACGGGGTTGTGGTTTGGTTTACTTACCTCAAATCTCTTCAATCTTCTTTCTCTTCTTCTTTCTTTGATCACCTAAATCCGATCCTATGGAGGAAAATCACCAAGTTCCTCTCTTCCTCAACCGTAATGTGCCCTAGCTCTCCTCTCCCTTTGCCTAAAAATGTGTGGGTTATGGCATTCAAAGACCAAAATTGGTCTTTCAATCCATTACATGACTAAGGCCACAAGCCACACAATAATTCATCATTTCTCATTTTGTTTCATTTTAAAACTTCATTTCATTTCCTCTTCATTTCATCACATTTATACTTTGGCACTTACATTACTCATTTATGACCCTTAGGTCCTCTTTTGACATTTTTACCAAATTTATTTAGCTCCTATAAAATTTCTGGGTTTTTATCATTTTTTGTTTTTGGGCATTTAAACTCCAAAAAAATATATTTTATTTTATTTTACACCCTGAGCATGTTATAAAACTGTTAGGGTATTTTTAGGGCGTTACACAATTGCATCTCTATCCAACATTAACTTTGAGCCACTCTAACAAGCCAATGAGTCTAGTTAAGGCCAGCCCACTAATCGTAAAAACTCATTTCCATTGATAGAACATGCCCTCATAGAGTAGGACTTGGGTTTACCTAACAACCCCAATTTCCAAAAGATACTCTAACTATATGAGGACATAAATGTTGTATACTAGGAAGGAAACTTTTAGGGTTCAGTTTTTATAGCCAAACCTAGATCCCACGAAATGACTACAGTCATCCTCCCCAGGAGGAAAAGGACCCGTGACATTGGCGCTTACCTTAACCCTAAGCCCAGCTGGGTCCGAAACTTCAAGGAGTTCTTTACACTTTATTTCATAATTAGTTTACCAGGCCATCAACCTCACTGCTTTTACCAAAACCCAAATCCAGCGGAAACACCAATTTGAATCAACCGTGACTCATTTAGCATGAAGAAAACCCATCCCCCGAGTTCGACCTAGCCACTATATCGCAGCGAGCTCGCTACGCACAGAACTTAGATACAAATTTCGTTGGATTCCGGTGCACCATCGCGGGCACCTAATCAAATGGTGTCGCCGCCGGATGAGCCGGGTGCGAGTAAGAAGCTGTTGAACTTGTGATCCACATCACAAGTGTTGGTGAATTCTCATCCCTTTTTTATTTTACCATTATTCCCCATTTACAGTTCACTACAGGGGAAATTGCATGTTTATACTGTGCATACTCAGTTTTTATTTGTTTCTAAAATTTGACCAACTATAACCCTTTTTGGTAGTCTTGTTTCGGCTCTCGCTTGCTTCAGGTTGTGTCTCAGGACTTTATGCAACATTGGGATAGAAACACTGCAGGCAGGCTAGAGAGAACTAGTGCTTCTCAAGAACAGGGGTGTGAAGTCGCCATATAGTAATCGATGGAGTTTCCACCCGAGGAGCCACAAAGTCAAAGAAGGGATACCAAGAAACCCCAATGCCTACAGGTCAATGAGGGACCATATAAACCCACCAAGGGTGAGTGCAAATTTCACGATCAGACTCCTGGCGTAAGATGTAGTCATCGTGCCTTACTTAGCGTGTCCCCTGCCTCAACCTTCCATTGTATGGAAAATGAGAATCCATACACACACATCCGGGAGTTTGAGGAAGTTTGCACAACTTTTATGGAGGGTGCAATCGATATAGATCTTCTTAAGCTGAAGGCCTTCTTCCCTTTAACCCTCACAAAGACAAAAGCCAAAATTTGGCGACTCTAAGGCCAAGAACCATCCGACCGGGGGCGTAATCGCAGCAGTCTTTGAAAAAGTTCTTCGCCAGCACACAGACCAATACCAAGAGGCAAATTTATGCATTCAGCCCATGATAATGAGAAGTTCTACCAATGTTGGGAGAAATATATGGAAACTATCGCGTATGCCCACACCATGGCTTTGATATTGATGTTGGTCAACCACTTCTATGATGGAATGTCCTCTGCCATGAAGTAATTATTGGAGACTATGTGTGGAGGGCATTTCCTAAGTAAGAATCCAGATGAAGCCATGGACTTCCTCAACTATGTAGCTGAAACCTCCAAAGCTTGGGATGAGCCAAATCCTAGGGAGATAGACAGGATGAGGCCACCACCAAATCCAAAGGGAGGCAATATCAGCCTTAGGAGGACACTGAGACAAAGCAAAGTCGCCCACCCCGCAAGGAGGCTTGGAAGAGCTTGAAATGAGGAATCGCCACGAGATACTAGCAAAGGATTCAAGGCATCTTATGCCTAACCAACCATGCTCAACTCGGTCACCCACCGAGCACCAACGAGAGCATTGCCTAACCCAGGCCTTCAAGAAGAGACTTCAGGGTTGAACAAGCCAATGCAATGGGCCAATACAAGCCACCAGCCACAACCCCATACAGCAATACCTACAATCCCAACTGAAGGAACCACCCAAACCTCTCCTAGAAACCAAAACCTCCTCCCTATGTGCCTCCTGCTGCACAACAGAAGCATGGATCATCTCAACTCAAATTTGATGTCTTCCACCACCAAATACATCTCAGCTTGAACAAGCTTATTATGAACTCGAGTAAGGTGGCGGGCAACTCAGGGAAGAACAAAGGCGTGAATGCTCAGCTAATTAAAGAATCGACTCTGGAAAGCACACCTCAATAAGAAAATGAGCAACCTACACTCGTGAATTTCAAAGCATGATGCCTCATTGTCAAATTTCCCAAAATATGACAACCTGCAATATTCAATATCAAGGCTATCCAACCAGCAGCAGGTGCAGGAAAAGGGGAAATTCCCCTCTCAAACACAACTTGAACTTTCTAGTGTGGACCGCATGAAGTGAGCTCTCCAGTGAGTGCCCGTGCCAATTAAAGAATTGACTTATGGAAAGCACACTCAATAAGAAAAACAGCAACCTACACTCGAAATTTCAAAAGCATGATGTTCACGTCGAAATTTCCCAAAAATATGACAACCTGCAATATTCAATATCAAGGCTATCCAACCATCAGCAGGTGCAGGAAAAGGGGAAATTCCCCTCTCAAACACAACCAAATCCTAGGGGACTGCATGAAGTGAGCTCCTCTAGTGAGCCAAATTCTAGGATGGATGAAGTTAAGGCAATCATCACATTGAGAAGTGGCAAAGAGCTTAAAATAAACAAAGACCCAAAGCAAGAAAAGTGTCAGAAATCAAGAAACTGGAACTAGAGGAGGGGTGATCAAGAAGACCGCAAAACAGCACACCCCACCTTTCCTCAAGCACTAAAAGCTAAAAAGAAGGCTATTAATCTGGCTGAAATGATAGAAGTGCTCAGACAAGTAAAGGTCAACATCCCCTATCAGACATGATCAAACAAGTCCCACCTATGCAAAAATTTTATGACTTGTGTATGCTGAAAAGATGGCTGAATGTCGACAAGAAGGCCTTCCTGACTGAACAAGTCAGTGCTATCATCCAATGCAAGACTCTAGTGAAGTACAAAGATCCGGGTTGTCCAACCATTTCTGCTTAATATCGAGGCACTTCATAGAAAACGCGACTACTGCACTGCGCGAGTGTGAATCTCCTCCCTATTCTATGTACAAGCAAATGTCAGGAGAAATAAAGCCTTCACCTCCATCACATTGTTCCTCATGATAGATCCATCAAGATACCAAAGGGGACAAGGAAATGTTCTTATCCAGTGGATAAATTTACTATCCAATGGATTTTTATTGCATCATACAACTACCGCAATGGGGCCAACTATGTGCCTATCATCCTAAAGGAGACCATTCTCGCCACCTCCAATGCGATTATCACCTTCGAAATGGTGTTATGCAACTCACCTTCAAACATGACCCTAGAGAACCCCAACATCTTCCACTCGGAAAGTAAAAAGCACATGCAACTGGTACCGGAAACATGGCCTGTAGTTAAGCTCAGATCATCGACACAACCTGAGGAACAGTCGACCGGGCCAGAGGGACGAAGGGGATTCACGATTGAAGAATTGGTCGAGGTTCGTAAGGGCAAACAAGAAGCCCAAGACATGAAATTTGCGCAGGGGCAATGGAGAAAAAAACAAGAAATTCTGCCTTTGATAATTGAGGAAGGAAACCAAAGTGGAACCCTTAAATCGAGCTCAAACCCTCGGGTCGTGGAGTCAAATATGTCACTGGGAAGAGCAGAGCAATGTCCAGCTGTTTCATCCCCTGTCAAAGACCATTGTGAAGGTAGCTCGTCAGCACATCCTAAGGGAGAACAAGCAAGCCCTAGGTGGAAGATTACCGATCTCGAAGGGTATTAAAGATGGGATTTCGCACTCCATCACATCTACCTAGAGGAGGAGGCAAAGTCAATAAGGCAGCCATAGAGAAGACTGAACCCACATATGCAAGAAGTGGTTAGAGCTGAAGTAAATCAAGTCAGTTGGCAGCAAGATATCTACCCCATATCAAATAAAGACTCCGGGTGAGTCCAACCTGTGTGGTGCCTAAGAAGTCAACTACTCGTGTATAACGAAAAAGGAGAAGAGATGCCGAATTCGCCTTACCACAGTCGAGGGTATGTATTGATTATAGGTGGTCGAATGAAGTGACCAGAAGGATCACTTCCTCACCCTTCATGTGATCAAAATTTCTAGAGAGGATTTCTCAGCCAACCCTTCACTGCTTTATTACTCAGATGCTTTCAAATAGAAATTGCCGCAGGCTGACTAGAAAGACCACCCCATATCTTTATCAAGGCAACATATGGCATAGTAAGAATGCCCTTTGGGCCTGTGTAATGCCCCCCGCCACATTTTGGGGCCGCTGTATGCCCGCATTTTCTGATTTGGTAGAGTGCATTATGGAGGTTTACATGGATGACATTACAAATTACTGGGAGCTAAGAATGCTTAATCAACCTAGAAATCACCGCATGTATAGAGAAACCCGGCTTTGAACTCGAGAAATGCCACTTTATACACTCAGGAATAGTATCAGCATATTATTTCAAAAAAGGGATCGGTTGATAAGGCAAAATCGACTTGATTTCCAAATTGCCCTCCCCCACAAATATCAAGACTAAGGCAATTTTCGGGGGGGCATGTGCTTCTATAGAGGTTCACTGACTTCAAAATTGCCAAGCCTGTGACAACCGGCCGAAAAAGATGCCAAATTTATTCGGGATGCACGCCAAAAGAGCTTTGAGGAGCTTAGCATATTTGACCACTCCGCACTAATAACAGAGCCTTAATTGCAATTACCCTTCAAGTGATGTGCGATGCAAGCGAGATGGCGCTATCGAGCAGCTGACAAAGGAAGGAGGGAAAGCCTTATGTGGTCTATTATGCAAGCAAGACAATGAATGAGGCATAGAGGAATTACACAACCACGTAGTGCTGAGTCGCTACAGCCGGGTCTACGCCTTAGACAAATTCAAGCTTATTTGGTTGGGTCGGACATAATAGTATTCACGGATCACTTAGCCTTGAAATACCTGCTCACCAAACAAAATGCAAAGGCTAGGCTTATCAGATGGGTTCTCCTGCTGCAAGAGTTTAACCTGCAAATCAGGGACAAAAAGGGTGTGGAAAATATTGTTGCCGATCACCTATCGAGATTGACAATCTCACACAACACTCACAACCATCCGATCAATGATGAATTCCCTGAGGAGTCACTGCTTCTGGTTAAGGAGGCACCCTGGTATGCTCACATTGCAAATTACTCACATAGGGAGCTACTGTGCAGGTGGAAAGCACAAGACAAGAAATTTTCAAAAATTCACTTATTATCGGGAGGAACCATTCTCAGGACAAATATCGTGGCTTGACCAGATAATCGAAGGTGTACCGAAGTAGAAAGTAACCAGAATCCCTGGCCATTACCATGAGAATGCCTCGGGAGGCCATTTTGCTTCCCATAAACCACAGAAGGTGCTCCAACCGATTTCACCGGCCCTCTTTTTCAAGGATGCCCACCATGTGCAAGGAATGTGACAAATGCCATGGGCTTTCAAAGATTTCTCAGCTTCTGGCCACATTTGATGCCTCTCTTTAAACCTGATTTCTTGGTGAGGTATCTTTTTCGACGATTGGGATCGATTTCACTTGACCATTCCCTTCAGTCCCGGATACCTCTATGGCGATTTCCTTGTGGCCGGGAGTCGACTATGTGTCCAAGTGGGTCAAGGCCTCGTAGGCGTTAGACTGGCCGTGGTGGCATCAAATTCCTCAAGGAGAATATATTCTGGGATTGGGTCCCCAGCCATAATTAGCACGAGGTTCGCATTTCTACAACAAACCTGAGAGCCTCCTCACTAAGTACGGTGTCAAGCATAAAGTATTACCCCATACCACCTTCGCATCAGCGTCAGTCGAACTAGCCAACAGAGATCAAGACACATCATGAAAGTGGTGAATTTAACCAAAGATTGGTCTCTGCCGCTGACTCTCTCTCGGGCATACAGACAAATTTACAAGACCATTCCTGTGCATGTCTCCGATCACCGGGTTTATATAAAGCTTGCCACCCGCTCGTGGAAATCGAATATAAGGCATGAGGGCAAGAGGAATCTGAACCTGATACCGGCAGAAATGTCTCAAAAGGCTCCCCGACATCAACGAGCTAAGAACCCCGAGAAATGATGCCTACCTTAACTCAAGAATTGCAAAAGATAAGTCAAGAGGTGGCATGACCGCTAATAGTCGAACATTTCCAAAAAGGGGACCGTTATCATTTACGATTCCAAGCCCTCCTCTTCCTGTGCAAGCTTAAATCAAGATGGGTCAGCCATTCACCATCCAAGAAGTTTATTTCAATGGTTCAAGAGACTCGCCACGCCAAAGACAATCGAGTGTCTAAGGGTTATCGGCCAAAGGCTGAAGCCATATGCAGCGCAACACTCAAATGCACTGCAGAGGAAATCCTCCTCGACCTCCATGAAACTTCCTAGCCACACATTTTTGGGAGTGACTGCAAAGATTCCCGTAAGTCACTAGAATTTTATCGCTTAATTTCAGAATCTTGTGTCCCTGTTCGATTGTTTTCCTTTTGAAAAATTTTCTCATTTACAAATGTGTTTCCTCACAATTTTTAGTATTCTATTTTGCAGGTGTCGCAGTAGGCTGGGGAGTAGTTTTCTGCCTGGAAATTTTCGCAGGATGCGAAATGTTCGCAGCCCACGAAAATTCGTAGGTCCACTATTCTTCCCCGCCTTCCGGTCTCACGCAAACCTTCCATTTCCTCGCGCCCACCACACTTCCCTATCTACCTTATCCAGCCCATTTAATCCACTTAAGGCCATTAATCGTCATGACCTTTCATTTGCCAAAGCCCTTTTTCTTTCTCTTCCTTTCATTTCACATCCCATTTCCGCCATGTTCTCCTCCCTTTCTTCCTCCTCTCTCCTCAAGCTTAAGATGATTGACCACCCACTGGGAGCAAGCACTTTCCGCCCGAGTGCACCGTTCCTCCTCCCCCGCTACGGGCCCAGGCAATCTGCCCCAACCGCCATCGCACCCGCAGCCGTCCTCCTGCCGCCATGGCTACCCCGGGTCGCACTGTGGCAATGTCGCCGGTTTCCTCCCGTCGCAGCCCCGCCCCGAGGCGATACCACACTGTGGTCAGCCCTACTCCGCCCTCTTCGCACATCCTAGGCCATCCCGAAGGGCCCTTTAATCGTCTAAGAGGGCCCGACTCAGCCTGTGAGAGTCCCTCCAGCCTCTAAAGCCCCAGGAGCCACAGCCACCACCCCATCGTGGCCCCCATTTGAGCCCCTCCTGGACCGTCTCCTACCTTCCCCATTCTACGATCACTCTTCCACTACAACCCTATCCCTGGGAATGCTGATTGCAGTGAGAGGGACCTGCATGACGAGGTTTATTACGATTTTCCATCCTTCACAGACCCTGAGCCCTAGGGACTGATGCCCTAAAGGCGCAGGTACTCCCTGTGCCGCTCATGAAACTCCGTCTGCTTTTCTAATTTCTGGTAGTCATCGAGTTCTACCACACGATGACATCCAGGCGCGAGCCCCACCCGACTGCTCTTCATTTCTCCATCGACGACCGACCTAGGATCGTGGCCTCGTACATCGCTGCTACATTCACCTGGCCGGCGGGTCTTCGCTAACTCCTACCAGCATGCACGGCCCCATCCCTATCCCGGAGATGGTCCGTCTTCTTCCGAGGATTACTACCGTCGACGCTTATGTTCAGAGGCGTACCCGCAAAGATATGCTTCTTATCGATCACATTCTCGCAGCCTAATCTTTCCCACTTCAAAGATAACGCTCGTATGGTAGAGCCATCTCGGAGGCCCTATTTCACATCTCTGAGGGCTATCGGTTCAATCCAAATGGGCTTATTATGACTCCTTAATCGCATTCGAGGATACATCCACACGGAGTCTATCTCGAGCTAAGTCAACACCTTTCTTATTCCCGAGACTCCTAGTGTTAGGAAGCTGAGCATACGGGCTTCCCGATGAGCCTAGGATTGAGGCCGTCGTGACTTACAAACACTTTACCGTCGAACCGTGGCGTCGCCCCGTCTGCCTCTTCCCCGCGAGGACCGCCTAATCATAGAGATATTCCCGCGAGGAGGTACTCTTCCGGGTGGAGCATTGGGAACCTCAAGCCCAAAGACTCAATCCCGCCCTCCGCTCCAATAACACCACCCACCGCCTCTATCTTTCGTGGCCCCATGGCCCAAGATTCACTTCTCCGGTATGGTGTCAGGGCGAGCACTTCCGCACCACCTCCACAAAGATATCACGATTTCCACCCGCGATTTTCTGACCATCAGCGGATGCGCCGCACGCTTCCACTACGCTGAAGATCATTTGCGACCGCCCATACAAATTTCTCACAGGATGACTCATGACCGGTGGTCGCTACTGCCTGGGACTCAACGCCATTCTCGCACGAATCAAAGCATCGGGCCATGCAGATCCTAGTCACCCGGGCCTCATGATCTCCCCATATGTACTGGGCCACCGCTCCCGTCCTACTCCAAAGAGGACCTGGTGCCACCTCCAACTCCAAATTTCCCACACAGCTCCTCGCTGGTCTCTAGTACCGCAGTGGGAGGCTTGCAATGACTTTCTCCGCAGCACTTCAGCCGCCTGTGACCGACGACGCCCCTCTTCACCTGGCCACCGACCGAGGGTGTAGCACTTCCTCCGCACTACCTTCCATCCACACCCTACAATCCACACCCCATCATGACAAATGGTATAATTGGTTAGTGTGAGAGAGTTGAGCTGGCAGATTTATATATATATATATATATATATATATATATATATATATATATATACAATCAGATATCGCTTGTTTTATTACCCTTCGAATCTACCGCATGTAAGCAAAGCCCATTTTGTATATTATGGCTCGCCGCTTTTTCGAAAGTCGTTTTGAAAAGCTAATAATTTAGTGATATTAATCGCATACACGAAGGGCTTAATTCATTTGCAACATATTTAGCCCCAATTTTTTTTTGCAGGTAGGGTTTTACCAGCGCCTATGTTGAAAATTGGAACACCGCCCCAATGCCATTGATGCGATTACCATGCATGATTAAGTGGTCGGGTCACTGAAGTTCCCCATCAATCTTTCCAATTTTAGCCAGCCACATAATAATCGCGACATCGCTTCCAATAGTCGAGAAACGCCATAACTCCCTTTTATCATGCAAACTAAATTGGGGTTTCTGACCACCTAAAAGGTTATGGTTCCCAAGATAGAAGGCCACAATGTGGTTCCTCCAAAAGCAAGAAAGAAAAGAAAAGAAAAAGAGAAAACACACGCTTTACCTCTTGAAACCCGAGGCACGGTCCAAGGGGTTCACTACGAAGCCCAAAGCCTAGTGTCCCCAAGCCTTAATGGTTAGAGCCACCGATCATTGCACAAAATGACGCGAGCTTAGCGAGTCGAGGTGCCGGAATTCCCAATTCATTCTGAGTTCGGCTAAACCCGAAGAGTTAGTGGGCTGCCCAGAGATCCTCATGACTCGATGCCCTACCATGTTACGCGACATCCGCTGATTGGAACCTAAACGAACTAATTAAAATTATCCCTTAACCCATCACCGTTATGCTTTCAGTAAAACCAAGAAGGGTAAACGAACCTTACCTTCTAGATCGATTCATCAAGCCTCAAAGTCTGGCCTGGTTTGTTCAGATTCAAAGGTGCCTTTCCCCTAAAAGCCACCACCCCAAGGCACACACACGTAAATGTGCACTAGAACGATCTCATCGTTAGTCTGTGTCTGCTTTCAAACCAAATTAGGCTTTTCTTTTTCTATTTTGCTG
Organism: Tetrastigma voinierianum; assembly: GCA_016808115.1. Taxonomy (NCBI): domain Eukaryota; kingdom Viridiplantae; phylum Streptophyta; class Magnoliopsida; order Vitales; family Vitaceae; genus Tetrastigma; species Tetrastigma voinierianum. The sequence continues at coordinate 87,634 of JAEQBH010002822.1, forward strand.
TACTTCTCGAGTAAAAGACGATCGCCAAAACTATATGTCTCTACATATATTTATAAGTCTCGTATGGTCAAAAGATATTATTATATTAAAAGGAGTTTTAAATATATAATAATATAAATTCGCTTTCCTTATCCGATATAAGGATTTGAACTCTGAGGCTGTTACTTAGCAGTCAAATATATATATAATAAACGCTTGGTTGGGAGTCACCATAATCCCGTTATATGGACTTTGCAGATATTACTTCAAAGATCAATCCTAAGTGATACAAAAGAAATAATAAAAGAGTAACCCATTTACTAGTCGGGTCAAGGTGCTAGGACGAAAGAGAGCTTAGTTGTGGGAGAGCAAGAAGGTGTTATCGTTGGAAAATCCATCACATAAACACTTTAGATTTGCAACATTCCCTCGGGATGATACCTTTCCTCAAACTCGTCCTCAGAGTGGTATTTATTCTCCCGTCGGTTGTTGTGTAGTATTCACTATTCAAAGGGTAGGCAGTATTAATACTCATACACTTCTTGACATCTTAATCTTTTGCATGAGCTTTAACCCTGTCGCTTTTCTTTTTTGTCATTGCTAAGGGACTAAACAACAAAGGTTTGCCAGAGGCACTCCAAATAAGGTCGCTGAGCTCGCTAGTTTTAATTTCTTGTGTACTAATCAACTTAAACAACCCAATTGATAAGGTCCCAACTATGCCACAATTTATTTGTGGATATTTTTATATTTTTGCGTTTAATTTGAACCACTATCTTCAAGCCAATTCAATGCGAAGAACTCCAGCTTCAGCCTGGTTACATGAACAAAGCAGATGGCAATTTGAGCTAAAGTCATGCAGAGTGAGCATTGCGTAAAATTTCAGTAACGCTGCGAACTTTTCGCAGTCGCGAATTGACAGAACAATTGAAATTTTCGCAATGGGCCTTGTTTTCATTGCGAGATCGACCACCTGACCGCTATGGTTTCATCAATGCCCTCAATGCAATTTTTGTTCTTTTCACACTTTCTTGTGTAATTTCCTTGACTCTAAGCACTATATACTGTACCTGGGCCTATGTAACAAAGTAGCTTTTGAGTCTATCCATAATCGCGCGAAGCTTCACTCTTTCCCTTACCAGGCAATTTTCTTTCACTTTCTCTCCCTTTTCTCTCATTTTCACTCCGCCAAAACACCTGAGGATGACAACTCAAAGGATGTTGGCTAAACCCCTCATCCTGCAGTGAGGCCACCGGGTTAAAGGTTTGAGGTAATACACCGTCCTCTCGTATCAACATTGCATCTATTATCACGATAAGCTTCGTGATCTCACAATGGGCTCAATCCTCGTGATGTACCCCGAGGGTTATACTTGGCAAGTTGGCTCATGGATTTATTGCTAGATCCACCGATGCTCATTTAGTTTCCATTTATTAGTTCTGGTGCTAGATCCAAATGGTTCTAATGTGCCTTAAATCATTAATGGGTCATAAATATGTATACTAGGGAAGGAACTTTTGTTATTTATTTATAGCTAAACCTAGATCCTGGCTGAAATGACTATAGGTCATCCTCCCCACGTAAGGAAGGACCCCGACATTACAGCTACCTTAGAACCCTAAGGCCCAAAGGTCCTAAACTTCAAGAGTTCTTTACACTTTATTTCTCTGCAGCGAGTTTTACCAAAATTATCAACCTCAATCGCTTAATACAAAAAACCCCAAATCCAAAGTGAAACACCACTTCAATCAACTGTGACTCTGATTAGCACATGAAGCAAAAACCCGTCCCCGAGCTCCGACCTTAGGCTCATACACAGCTCACGTATGCACTAGAACTTAGATAAATTGTTGATTCGTGCACCTATCAGGGCACTAACTCATATCCACACTTAAGAGGAGCTGATAAACTTCCAAGGCACTAATCAGAAAAAGTCTGTGTGTTAGCCAAGTCTCTATCCGAAGAGGAGCTGAAAACCCGGGCTTCAAACTCTTTGAAAGAATTTCTATGAGAGGACGAACAAATGGCCTTCCTTGGGGCTTTACAAACCTTTGTATAGGAAAACCTTAGCTTGTAAATGTCTAAATGCCCTTTCACCATAAGATATAGCTAAGATAATCCTATGCATTGTAATATTCCTTCAATGCACTAAGTCACAGAATGCTCTCCAAGTATTCTCTAAGTTAGTGGTCTTCAAACCTGATTCTACTAATCTCGTGATATTCCCATTCTGAGAAATAAACTTCACATTAGATCACATAAATCCATTTCATATCAGCTCCAATAATAATTCTAAGTGTGTGACCCATTAGGTTCGAGATTATGTTGGCAACTTGATTCAACTATCGCGCGTCGTGGAGTGGCATCTAGCAACACATCATGACCCCCAATTGATCGGAGAGTCAATGGTCTAATTGCATACCCTTCCTAGAGGTCACCGCGCACTGCTCCTTCTTTCACCAATCTATAACCCACTCTGGGCTTAGAGTATGGACAATGTAGCTCCCACTGTACAGCTACCTAAGATCTAAATTTATGATATTTAACTACCACTCATTACTTCATCACTATGCACCAAGAAACATGAACTTCCAATTAGCGCTTTAGATTCTAGCAATGATTCCAACAAGAGGCTAGTATATTGAGTCTAAAACTCATCTACTTAAACCCATTTGCCATTTCAGTTAAAAGTTCGCTTAATGCAAAATTATGAAGCTTTCACCCAGATGGCGCTTTATGTGAACTTAAGGAAAAGAAGGCGCACCCAACATAAAATAGGAGCATAACCGCATTATGAAAGGGGCCCATGTCGCGACATTATGAGAAGGTCTTGATGTTATTGCAATGCCGCCGCATATGCAACATCACCGGTGCGGGAAGGCAAAGATATGCCAATGTCACAACATCATTACAACATTGAGGCGACATCAAGTTAAGCACAACTCAATGTCGCGACATCAAAAGCAGCCCCAAAGAGGTCAACCATAACATCATCACTGCCACGACATTAGCCAAGCTCGAATATCGAGATCTAAACAGTTACAATGTCGCGATCGTATCGCGATGTAATGACATCAGATTAAAGCAATTTGGGTGGTGAGACAAGTCCAATGTTGTGACATTGAATAAATGTCGCGACATCAACTACAACATTGGCAGAGAGCTTCAAAACAACAAGATTCAATGTCGCGACATCAACAAGTGAACTACAAGCAATGTCGCAACATCAAGGCAAGAATGATAATGGTCTAAATACGCAAACCGTTGTCGCAACATCAATTGAATATCACGGCATCGGAATAGAGAACTACAGCAATGTCACAACATCATACCAAAGCATCCAAGTTGAAACACTACAAAGCAGTGTCGTGACATCAATTCAATGTCGTAACATCAACTAAATGTCGTAATTATCGTGACGTACGCAACATCAAAATTAATCTACAACACTAAATCTCAATGTCGATATCACTTCCATTGACTTACCGCTGGAAATTGAGAATTGCCCAATCGACATTTTCAATTACCTTAATATCGCACACCACCATCGACAACTCTAATGTCGCGCACTTCACCATCGCCAAATAAAAAGCAAACATTTTTATGCTTTTTGAAGCACGTGAGAGTTCTGCTTTAGGCCCAATACTGAGCGATAAACAGAAGCTCTTAGGGAATAGTGCAACAAATAAAATGAACAGCCCATGGTTGGGAGAACAAAGTCTCATCAGATATATTTTCTTCTTTTCTATTTTTTTACTGCTTTCTAGATTTAGTTTTCTTCTTCCAGATTAGAGAAAAGAACCCAACCTGTCGATGAATGTGTAAATCGGTTAAATTTATCTCCTAATTTCAAATGTGAATATGGGAATTTTTCTTCCACCTGCTTTTTTCCATGATTACAATTTCAAATGAGAATTTGCTGATTAATTAGCCATTGTCATTTGTGATCTAGATTTAAGAGGCTCAATTCCCTCTTTGAAGAATTTTTTGTTGGGACTATTGTTTGTAGTGTTATAATGTTGTTGGCAATGCAAAGTTGGAGTGATTTAATCGATATTACCCTACATCAATGCTCTTTAATATTAGTGTTTGGTATCCGTATGAGGCCATATCACCCATGCCTTGTGATTTCTAGAATCCTCCGAAAGTGACACGTAGTTGATACTCACCCGAGAGCAATTTCAGCAAAGAATCCTGGGAGTAAATATTATCGAAACCTAATGCACTTTTAGGGATTACTTTGATACATCACTAGTGGAAGATTCAACCTCCGCTTCTTCAAGGTCCCTCTGCAGACAATAGGAGGTGTGCCCGAGGCATAAGGATCCACATAATTACTAGAAATTTAATTCTGAGGTTTCCAATTTTAAATGAGAGAAATACTTCAACCTTATGTTACGAGATTCTAATTAAGGAGGAAGAATTCCTTTGTTTAGTTTAAAATCAGATAACTGGTTTAGAGGGCTTTCACTGATCCCTATCTATGGGGCAAGCAATTTCTAGTCCTAAGAGATGGTTGTGAAGTACCGAGAAGGAAATATAAATGATCTGCAAAGAGGATAAATCCTCACAACAGCTCTTCACCCACTGCCTAGAGATAAAAAGAGATGTCTGAGAGTGAAATGCATGTTGTGGAGAAATCCATTTCTACACTAATCTTTCTCGGACAACTCCAAGGATCACCCAAGACTTATCTTTTTTATTTGAACTTGCGCAAATGATGGTCATAACACCGTTTTCATTCTCCCAATGTTATTTCATAATCCTGAATTCTCTAATCATGTATTTTAGAATTTCATTATTGCTTAATTGTCTCACTGGGAAGATAAAATCTACTCTTAAATTTGGAAGTTCAAATAGTGAGGATCAAAGGGTAGGGTATGGAATTTTAATCAATCCTCGCATCGATATCTGACTTAAATATCCACTTTATTGCCAGAAGGATCTGCGGCACTTGTAGAGATTTTTAACCAAACCAATTGCAAATTATTACTTAAATAAAACTGATTAATTGTTTATCTACTGTTTTTTGGCATGACTACTAAGGATTTCACCCGTAGCAAAGGACAAAAGTTTGGTATTGTAGCGTCCAGACTACCAATAATCTTTACTTTTAAGATATATTCAAACACTAATACAAATACAACATGCCAACACCGTAGTTTCCATGCTAGCCTTATGCTCGATACCAAAATAATTAACACTCTTTTCTTTTTTATAGCACTTTAATCAGAGTTATGATACCAAAATAATATAAAGTTTAGCGATACAAACACAAATATCGTTTTTTTTCAGATAATCGAATATGGCAATAATATAAACAAACATTATGTAGGCCCATCATTTTGGGATAAATCCCACATTTGCGCTTTGGGCCATGGCATTATGTTCCTCAATCATATCATTTACAAAATATATTAGAGTTTCAATATCAAACATTTACAAAATAAAAATAAGTATTTATACAAAACGGTCAAATCCATTTCATGAATGCATGGTCACCTTACTTCAACACCAACTTTGACGCGACTCTAAATCTTTAAGGTTTTGGTCCTCAAGATATGTTCACTGGAGCACTGCTGATGACAACAACGTGCTAAGCATTTTCATGCTTAGTGTGGTTCTATACCTCTTTATTTCATATAAACAATGTTTTCAGACATTTTTCTTAATGACCACGTATTAATATATATATATATATATATATATATATATATATATATATATATATATATATATATATATATATATATATATATATATATATATATATACATTCAATTATAATTCATTGTCATTTGTTATAATTTGTTATACCAAATCAGTCACATCATAAATCATGCACTTTAACTTCATTTATCATTTTGTCTTACTCTAACCCAAGCTTTCGTGTGGCACAGGATAACTAATCACCGAATTCCGCTGGTCATGTCGACATATAACCGCTGAATACGCATTCCCTAAAGTTGCTAATCGGTTATTAAACACTGTGGAACACTACCATCGTTCCGCCGGGCTATGTGTGGATCGGAGTGACACTTCATTACACCGCTTAGTACTCTTTAATTTGACCCTATTGGATAATAATCAACCTTTATCTAATTTAACTGCTAACATTCTTTAAGTGTCATTCAAATCATTAAATATAATTTACAATAGTGTATATACACTGATAATATTCTATTTTCAACACCTGCGTAAATATTCATATGCAATTTATTTCAAAGAATTGTCATTTCAATCAATTTAAAACAAATCAATATGTAATTTATCATAAATCATTTCCAAATATTTCATATTATTTCACAACTTCACTTAAACAATGAAAGAATATGCAGAACAACCACAAACTTGAACAGCAGATTGAAGCAGAACAAACAAAAGGTTGTCGCTTCGATTCCTATCCGAACTCATTTCTGGCTATTGTTTCCCGCTACTAAACTTTAAATCCAACGCTAAACATAAGTCATATCAAAGAACAACCCAAGAAAGAAAAATTGGTCATTCTTGTGATTTTGTGTTGATGTCTACCTAATATTCTTCCACTTGAAAAATTTTCTAGGGACATATGAGCCATATTTTTCTCTTATAAGCTCATTCAAGAAACATAGTTCTCATATACTTTCAGTAGGAATTAACTATCTACTGGATCACCTAAACTGCTACTAAGATTTTAATTTTTCAACCAGTGATATGCCCAACTCAATGACTCACCGCTCATATTTTCATTTCTAGGTCTAACTCATGTAAATTTGCAATAAGTTCTTTCTTTCACTAATTTGAGTATATATCTTATGTTTCTTCTCCACTGAATCATCCAATTTAGATCACTAAAACAAGTATTAGATTTTTTATATCTTGTAATTTACTTTAAATTGAAACACTCATATGAGGCTTCCACTTTTGATGATTTGGCACTTTGCCATAACTTATATGGCACTTCTTCAAGCAAATTATTTCCTAGAAGTATAGTTTACTCCAGAATTTTTGAATTAACTTGACATGAGCTAAATCTGAACTTATATCAAAACACCACTAACTAACTTAAACATAGATACACTCAATGATTACCCAACTATATTTAAACCTATATTTTGGTTTTAGTCACATTTGCTCCTGGTCCCTCCCAAATCATAGAGTCAGCTCATGTTTTTACCAATTAGAATCCAATTCACTGATGATTGAGAATTTCGAACTGAGATCCAAAAGCAATAAATATTGTGGTTTTTTAGTAAATTACAAAGAACTCTTTTTAAACCCCACTTTTATACAAAATTTCTCAAACTAATCTCAAACCAACTGAACAACCAAAGACTACTGGTAGAGTAAACTCTCAAAACTTATTTCAACTAATATAAACATCACCTAAAATAACCCAAACTCCAAGAAAAAGAAAGTTGTGGTTTGGTTTCTATATTTTTAATCTTTGATTCTCTTCACACCAAGCATCTTTCTTCCACTTAAACCTACTTAGAAAAATCAATCTCCTTTCTCCATGCCTTAGCTCTTCTTTCTCTCTCAAACAGTCTTTCTAAATGTGAAATGGCTTTGCAGACCAAAGGATCCCACTACATGGTTCAAGGCCATGTTCGCTACTCCATTAATTCATCATTTTTATCAACACTTCATTTACTTCATTTCATTTTATTCATAATTTTAACATTACACTCTCATGGGAGTAACTTTTAGTCCCCATTTGACATTTTACCAAATTACTTGGGCTCTGTAAAATTTCATTTTATCATTTTTTGTTTTTATTCATTTAAATGCCGAAAATATAATTTAATTTATTTACACCCCGAAATATGTTATAAAATGTTATGGTATTTCAGCACACATGGTATAATAATCACGGATTTTGAAAAATACAAAACAAAGATGTCTGAGGGTAACTTGTCACTACTAATACCTTCAAACACCTCCATGTCTGGATCATCGTCTCAAAGAGTGACTCAAGAGGCAACATGGACTCCAGGTCAAAGTATAGAATCGCTTATTAGCAAAACATCCTAGTCATTGAATTTTTATATGTGTGCGTTTATAAAAAAATTATCAATAAAACAATGTCATACAACCACAATCCTTAATAGCACTTTATCAAAAGAACCTCATAAATGATAACCTGGTGAGTATGCTAGAACCCACTACCCACCAAAGAGTCCCACGTCAAACTGCAGTAATGAGGAGGAAGTTAGATGCGACTCAAATAGAAAGACTCAGCATGCCAGATAAAACCATGCATCTACGCCTAATGTCACCTTTCATCCGCTTATGGCTGCAGGCTAAGACAACCAAAGAGTGCTTTGCACAACGATCCCTAAGCTAACCTACTGCGTGGATCGCACCTAATGTGCCTCTTACTACGCAATGAGCACATCGGGTTACACATGCCAAGATTAGTGGTCCAATGTGAAGTCATGATGAGAGCGACATCCCTGTAATGTGACCGCCACCTCAAACGACAATGAAATGTGGGCCGCCATCTCAACTAAACTCGTGATGAGCCCCAATCGTGTGACGTGGTCTCTGGCGACACCATAGAAGTGATTGACCGCCATGCGGCTACACAGGATCCATCTCGCCACTTAGCTGACATTCATGTATCGATATGTGAGAGTACCACAAACTACAAATTACATAAAGATATCAATAACCAATTCCGCCTCTCTTGTGGTACAAGCCAATCATTGAAATATTTTATGATATGAAAATGCATACTTGAGTAGTGTCCATAATTAAAGGAAACCGATGTCTCTGGTCTCTAGAACCAAGACAAATCTATCTAACGATCAAGATCATATAAGGTATGTCCTTCCGAATGTCATATCTCAGAACATATAACAATAATAATCCATGAAAAATAAGTAAGTACTAAGACATAGATAACAACGCACCATATGCAACGTGAAAACATAAGCTTAACTAACTTGATTTATTTTGACAAATCCATCGATTATGACCAGTTGAGCCGTACCAACCCACATGTAATCGTAGTCTTCCCCTCTTTAATGTCCATTTCATTATGTAAATGGGTTGATTTAGGACGTCCACGTGATGTGCATTTCATTGATTTCGAAGGCACAATGGTTAGAACATCATAAGGAGGCCATTCATATTCATCAAATATGGGATGGAACAAGGTTGCCTATGTATCATAATACGATTGAGTACTATAGTAGCCTTGAACAAATGATCTAAAATCTACTAAATCCAGAATTGATATTATTTCAAGCAACACACTTAGGAAAATCAAGATATAAGTGTTCAACAATAGCAAATTAACATGTGTTGAGGTGATGTCAACCTCTTTAACTTCACATGAAACCTCAAGGACTATAAAGAAACAATCTCAAATGATCCAAATTTTTAACCATGCGCTTTTTTAATCTTAGCATCAACATATGGAGGTCAGTCATCCATTAACTGCTATAACCTTGTCCTCCTTTACAAATAAAAGTAATCTATTATCTCAAACGCCAATTTGAAACCCAATGTGAAGCATTGAGTGTTCAGCTCCTTTAAGAACACTATTGAAACCCCATGCTTGCAGTCATTATCCCATATCTTCACCTCCATCATGGAGTGCCCTCAAAAGACGCTTCCAACCATTGTTGTGTTTCAAATTTAATTCCTCCCACCAACCATATGCTACGAATTTTCCTAACCACAAAGCATTAAAAGTTATCGACGCCTGAAGAACCGTCCACACCAAACTGCACCATTAAAACTCGTGGATATCGTGACCCGACATCATCAAGTATAACCCATTTAACGATCCGCGTAATTTAATGTAACTGAATTAGTCTCTTTGTATTTAGTCCAAAAAACCAACTCACAGATAAATATACAATATACCTATCCAAGTCTAATATAAGAAATTAATCTCATCGTCCACTTTTATGAGTTAAAAATGACCACATTGTGGTCCATTTATCCATGTTCATTTAAAACATACAAAAATGAGACATTTAAAACAACTACAGAGTTTAATTACAACACTCTTACGTATATTACGTGATGAACACCGGGATTTGTTCCAAAATATTTACAATGCAGTAACAAGGCCACATGTCGCTTCAGCAACTCACCTATGTCTATCTCTGCACGGAAATACCCCATATGGAGCCACGCCCGTGAGAGCAAACTTCCACAAGCACACCCCACCTAAGTGTACATGCAATGATCATGTTCCATAATCACATTCCAAACAACATTATGAAACTTAGGTTGAATTTCATACAGAGATGAGGCGAGACCCAACCATGCACCATGTCCCATCTGGTATTGACTCTAATACACCCTGTCCCACCGACTTCTATCACACAATGTAACAGTCATGATAAAATCCATCATTGTAGATTACATCCAATGATCATTTTACAACACAAATTCATTTGTTAGGACCCTACCCGATCCACTGACCAAGTGCCAATTCTCGCTTGAAAATGAAGGAAAAATGTGAAAGAAAATGTGGTTGATTTTCGAGTTTTGGAAAATCCATCTCAAGGAGGAACGGTGTTTTGCTTTGGAGAGCCTCACTTCATTTTTATTTTTATTTTTAAGTGGGGAAACCAAGCAAGAAACAAAAAACCCAATGCAAAGATGGAAAAAGCCGCCCTAATAAAAATAGATTTCTCGGGTCCGGATCATATTACCCATCTGGGAAGGTACTCCCACACAGGCACCCTCTAAGCCCTGGAATCTCTACTAGGTGAACAAAATGAGGGAGCACATGGGCCAAAAATCATAGTCTCATAGGCTAAACATACAACTGGATCACTAACCTAATTGGTATTCAGCATGCTTAAAACACTCAACTAAAGCGAAATTAAAAGTGACTCTCTGGTCCCGGCCACGCACTCGGGTTGTTAAATAACAAACATAGCAAGTATGGCACTCAAACACACAAAGCATCCATGAAATTCATATTACCTAAACACCAAAGCACATACCTGTGGTCCCTACCTGGTTATCAGAGTAAGAGGTCAATAACGCCGCATACTCTCAAAATTAAATATAAAAAAGAAAAGAAAGCTAGGAGAAACCATACACATTCGCCACTATTGATGCTACAACACTGCCCAATATACAAACACGTCTCTATTCATTCAAGAATCACCACAAACACTAGATTATCGTGCTTAACTAATCACCTCGACCCAGATAGACCCTGATTCTCAAGATCCAAAATGGAACCACACAACTGAAGAAACCTCCTATTTCAGATTCCAAATATAGCTCCTACATTGATTTGTACAATGGTTGGACCACAAAGATCATGGGCTTCAATTAACTCAAACTGGCCAATCTCTTCACGAAACCCAACAAACTGACCGACGGTTCCCTGAACCGTTCCAAACATGGAGGTTCCGCAAATTCTAGAAGAACCTTCCTCAAAGATTCATGAATCCAACAAGACAAACGGAGTTCAATTCCACCGGCAACCAAGAACCAACACAAACAAATCAAAACCACCCAAACCGCCCAAAGAAACCGCAACCAACGAGCCGGTTATTTCCCAACCGGCTCCTGACGGTTGACAAACGATCAAAATCTTCGAACCTTCCTACAAAGTCAGAACTAACAAGACAAACGGAGTTCAATTCACCCGAGCAACCAAGAACCAATACAAACAAATCAAACCACCCAAACCGCCGCTCCAGCAAACCAACCAATGAGCCGCTGGTTGCCTCCAACCGGGTCTGGACGGTTGACAAATATTTCAAAATCTTCAGAAACCTTCCTTACAAAGCCAGGAATCCAATACCGAAGACAAACGGAGTTCAATCTACCCAGTAACCAAGAACACAAATCAACCAAACCACCAAACTGCCGCTCCAGCAAACTGAACCAAATGAGTCGCTGAGCTTGGTTTCCAACCCGTCTGGACGGTTGACAAAACATTTGCAAAATTGTAACCTCTTCCGCAAAGTCAGAATCCAACAAGATAAACGGAGTTCCACCCGACTCGGCAATCAAGAAACCAACACAAACAAACTTCACACCCAAACTGCCGCTCCAGCAAACTGAACCAAATGAGCCGGCTGGTTTGGTTTCCCAACCGCCTGGACGGCGACAAAATATTTAAAACGTCAGAATCTTCTTATGAGCTGCGAATGAAAAACGGTGATTGATTCTCAGCTCGGTTGAGCAGAACCAACCAAAACATCAAATCGTAACCACCCAAACGAATAGCCGCTCCAAAGAAACCAAACCAAATGGACCGGAGCGGCTTTCTTCCAACCGGTCTGGACGGTTGATAAAATATTTTAAAATTGTCAGAATCTCTTAAGCGAGTCAGAATCCAAAAATGAACGGTGATTGATTCTCAGCTCGGATGAGCGGAGAATCCAACCAAAACAAATCAAATTCACCTAAACGCTCAGAATACCGCTCCAAAGAAACTAAACCAAACGGACCGGTTGGTTCGCTTCTTCAAACGCCCTGACGGTTGAGAAAACATTTTTAAAAATTGTCGCAACCTTCTTGGCGAGTCAGAACTAAAAATGAACGGTGATTGATTCTCGTTGATGAGTGAGAACCAACAATCAAATCGAACCGCCGCTCAAGAGAATCGCTGACCTAGCTTCACGATGAGCGTGAAAAACCGGTTCAAATGGTTATTGAGGTAAACCAAATTTGGTCAGAATATCCCCAGAGAATAGAGTGAGCGCCCATTTTCTTACCTTCACATAAAACGAACGTAAACCAAGCTACATCCCCAAAATCCAGAAGAAACGTGTCCCGAGTCCAAGTGTGCCCCTCCAAAGGCTTTTTCCACCATTCTCATGTCCTTATATAATTCACCTCCACCATCAAAGCCTTCGCTTCCTTCAAGCTTTGAATCTTACCTTAAATATTTCCATTCACTCTCCCTATGTTTAATCACTTAAGCTCGCTTGTTTCACCACCAAGCATCTAGCTATGGCCCAAGGGCTGTATGTAACCCAAGACAAGCCCAAAATAATCAAATACCAAGGTCGAGCTGGTCATGGGTCTCTGAAACCATTAGGATTGGCCCAAAATCACAAAAACAAGGTTCGCCATAAGTCGTCCCAACTAACCTACAGATGCCAACCATTTGAGTCACGGTTGAGAAAATTATGAAATTTGGATAGAATGTTCCCTGAAGAATAAGGAGACCAACAAAAAAACGTGCAACTATCTTGGTTGATGAGAGATATGATCAAACAAGAGGAAAAGCCACAAAATCACCCAAAAACAAATACAGAGCATACTACATCGATCAACTGGGCTAAACCGATTGGTCAAACTGGGTTGGACCACTATGAATTTTTAACATAAACCTGGCTAAGGAATTGAAACAAACAAGTGAACAATTTCGAGTTCTGGAGAAGGAGAGGATGCGGGATCGAAACAAGCTCAAGTTCTGGGGCCATGACATACTCCAACCCCGATAAACCCTTTGGGTGCCACTCTTATTTCCTGGTGGCACGGTAGGCTGCCAATAATGATGACTCATGACACTGGTGAAATACATACGCACTCAATGGACCATATACAAGCCCACCCAGCCTTGAGAAAGACCAGCCTAAAAGGGGCCTGTAAATGAAGAGAGGAGAATCCAGGGTATAAGACCCAAGGATAAAATGCAAGTGCTTAGGGACAAAATCGGTGCCCAGCAAATACGCCTCTTCGTGGGAGTGAATGAACGAGTGAATCGTGGGTGGCGCAAGCGGCAAAAGTGAATGAACCCAGCGGAAGAACCCAGATGACTACCATGGTCCTCTTACTCAAAATAAGATAGCCCGAACAGAAGCCATCTGATCGCTGACTAAGAAATGTCACGGCGTCGTGGAAGATGAAAGTGATCTCGGACATAATGCCGAAAAGATAATGACATCCTGAGGCTATGCCGAGAAGACGAGATGCCCGCAAACCTCGAAAGGTCCCGCAAGCACCGAAAATGTCGATCCGTGAGTAATCAAAAAGGTGGAACTCACCGCGTCGGAAAAGGTGGAATCCGGGCGAGTACCAGAAATGTGGGACTGGCAGCACGAAGGTAAATATCCGGTGAGTAACGGAAGGTAGGATCCAGAGAGTACCGAAATGGGGATCCCGGCAGTACCGCAATGTGCAGGATCCGGGCGAGTACCGTAGTCGTGAGATCCGCTATACCGTAAATGCGATCCGCGCAGTACCGTAAATGTGGACCGCAAGTACCGTAAATGGATCCGCAAGTACCGTAGCGGATCCAAGTAGTACCGGAACAGAGATCCGTGTGCACCGAAATGTGGGATTCAAGAGCACCTGGAAGCGTAAATCCTCGCTGAAAATTTAGCGGTAGAATCCGGGTGGAAATCGAAATGGTAGATCCGCGAGTTCCCGAAGGTGGGATCCATGGTACTAAATGTAAATCCGCGAATGTAAATGGATCCGCAAGTACCGTAAAGGTAGATCCAGTAAGTACTGGAAATGGATTCAAGCGAAAATGAACGGGTAGATCCGCGGTAGTTCCCGAAGGTGATCGCCCGCGAAAATTTAATGGATCCGCGCGAAAATTAAATGGGGATCCGCGCGTACCGTAAATGTGGGATCCGCGAGTACTAGAAATGGGATTCAGCGAAAATTAAAGGCAGATCCGTGCGTACCAAATGGGATCCACGAAAAATTAATGTGGGATCCGGGCGAAGCAATTTAAATGCGTGGATCCGGCGATAGTAACGGAAGGTACATCCGCGTAGCACGGAAATATCCGGCGCAAGCATCGAGGTAAAATCCGTGAGTACCCAAATGATCCAGCGCAACGAGTAAACCGCTTAATACCGAAATGGATAGGATCCGGGCGAGTACTGTAATGCGAGCACGAAGGTAGAACCGGCGTAGATAGAGAACCCGAAACAAGCTAAACTACAAACAAACTGAAAAGTGGTACATCCAGGTCACCAACAAATGACCGACGTTTAAATCAAACACAATCATGACAAAAGCAAGGGGGATGCCCCAATATGACAATACAGAAAGCACAAATATGTTGAACTCAAGAACTTCAACAAGATGGAAAGGGTATGCCCTTCGTAGACAATTGTACAGCCATCTGCGCTAAAGAAAAGGTTATGCCCCCAGCCTCAGTGGTATCAATGCTAAGGTCAAAATCCCATAACTACAATATGTGGTCAAAGCCGAGCTGAAAATATCACAACTATTCATTCATGAAAATCATCCATTTTCACTCCATAAACTGAGATAGTATGTTCAAACATAATATATGATATGCAAGCTTTGATGAAAAAAAAACTCTAAAATAAATTTCAAAGATCCACTCATCCAGCAAGAGAACGACAACATACGGGGGTGCCAAATGCACCCCCATTGGCGTTGACAATAAATATCCATGAACTGACCTGTGCCCTTAGCACCTTCACTGATGAAGAAACCTCGGTCGCATGTGGTAGAGCACTCAAACTTCAAACATCTCTAGGCAAAATGGGCTGCCAGTACATGCACGGTGCCAATGCCAACATGATGATAGGGGTATGCCCCAAGCAGGATGCGGTCAAAGCATAGCTAATCTGGGTTATTCATGGTCCCGACTTCATCGCTGCGACTGATCATGGACTCCGATAAGCAAACTGGACGGAGAAGTAATATGTGACCTCGACATCTGTAAGAATGACCGTCGACATCCTGCAGATTTCATCGTGAGATGTAATCCTGGTCCATAAATGCTTTAAGTAAACACTGATTCATGGTTCGGTGGTCTTAATGACTTTGACCGTAATGTGTGCTGTGTGAAAAGGTGAACATATTATGGGAAATGAAGCGCTCAAATAAATACTGCTAAACCCAAATGAATGTCAAATATTAAAGGATCATGTGAGCAAGGTGACTCAAACCAATATTCAACGAACGAATGTGAAATGACAAGTGAAGTGTACCAGCGACACGCCGCTTAAGAAGTGATCATGATCACAAGAGTGGTGAAGACCAAAGGATAAGAAACGACAATGATAGCTTAAAAAAGTAAGCCGGATACAAATGTGGTAATGGCGACAATGACGAATAACTCGTCCAAGAACGCTGTCAGCAAGTCACTATAAGACGGGAGGGTGGATGCAGCATGGATCCAGGACCAGCACAACCAAACCTCATAATTAATGTTAACGGCAATCCATATAGATCACAACACCAACCCTCGAGGAATAATAAAAGTCCCCAAACTAACGATAATCGAATATCAAACAAACACACTTTTTTTTGAAAAAAAAAATTGTTTTGTTTTTTTTTTTTTTTTTTTTTTTTTTTTTTTGAGTCGAACCTTCAGTCGGCTGCCAATTAACACAATCCAACCAAAGAACTCAAACCCTTCAAGCCCAAATGGTCCCTCAACCACAACCTTTAACAAACCCACAAAGTGAATGGTGGGATAAACTCACCAGAGTCTGATTTAGAGCATGTCATCATCATACAAAAGGAGATAAAGTGAAACAACAAATGACACAGAACTCAGACCAAAAGATAGATGGTATGAAGATGCAAAATGGAGAAGAAAAGAAACAAGCAATGATGCGAGAAAGAACAAACGAAGAATGTCACAATGCCCATAATGCTCACATATCCAAATAATAAATGAAAAGCTTACAGGCAAATTCAACCCAAATGAAAAAGTACGCACGAATGAAAGAACAAATATAATAAACCGTAGAGGCTCAAAGAGTCAGCATGTATTATATCAATGTATACATTGTGAATATGGCTACTCATGATGGCCAATCATCCCCTAACCATGATCTCCGTTGGAACCCTCTTCACCGATCCACACCGCCTGAACACTTCAGCCTAAGTCTCACAACCGTGTCAGCTTCCCTCTTGAGTCGATTCTGGCGATATGTCCGCCCACCGGGCTCCAAACTTTCCTTCAGGTGTCGTTTGATCAATCCCCTGAGGACCTTCAAGACTAGGGTCAGCTTCAAACTCCCGGCTGAATCTTTTCTAAATGACGGCCATTTTCCTCCAGAGTCTGAACATGATCTCGCGCCTCAATCTCCTCATCCAAAAGGTTACCGAAGGCCCGATACAAACATACACGAGAGCCTCCAATCCGATCCCACACTATAATATTCATCTCCCAAAAACTCATCGAATGTATACTCTAAAAGTGGAGGTGTCTAGTGTCAGCAAGGAGAGTGGAGCGGATCTGTAGTCACTTCAGTGGCCCTAAATCAATCCAAACCCCACTTAATCAGCCTCAATAGGCGCCTTCGGGTGGCAAAGACAATTGTCTCTGGGATTGCGATCAATTTCTTTGATGATAAGCACAAAGAAGATCCGTCTGAATCCAGCGGCAAATGCGAGGTGTCCGTGGTGCCTGAACAAACCCCTTCCAACCAATTCAAATGCCGCCGCTGGCATCCCGAGTCAGGTAAATTGGCTCAACAACCGCCCCGTGGAGGTGGTGTCTACTAACATGGCACCCGCATAAGGGCCTCCCCGAGGCGCCCGCTGTAGCATATGCGGCACGGGCCGTGTGTCCGAATGAGAGCAGTCAACCGCCGAAGCGAGAAGCCGGTCTCAGATCGACCCGCCCTATCATCCGCGGTGAGGAATCGAAACGCCTCTCGAACCGAGGTGACGGATCTTTGGCCGTCCTCGCCGGCGCCACGCATCAAATTATCTGAAGGTTCGGTCCCACTCGCTCTTTCCCCTTGTTCAAGAGGCGAGCGGCCTATAATCCTCTAGATAGTGCCTCTCACGCTATGAGGCCCAACCACGATCCAAAGGTTCCGTCGGCAGCAACAAAGCTGGTAATAAGACTAATGACATAATCGCCGACCGATCGCGCTTCGAGGGCCCATCCCATAATTCGTAAAATCTCCAATGAGATGAATTGGCGGACCGAATTATCCAAATTTCGTCCAGGCTTTAACTTTCCGATATATTCATTACGTATTAAAAGAATACTGCTCGATAAACTTTTATTCCAAATTCAGCCCATGTCCACGCCGGCGCGGGTTCACGATTGAATCAATCGAAAAATCACCACACGAGAAAGTGCATAATCATTCGTGATCCAATCGGTGCCCGTGATAATGTCGCCATGGAGGAACTTGGTGAATACGGGCAACTTCTATCCCGCGGTACCCTCAATTGTCCGCATAAGTAATCAATCGGGTAAGTACGCTAATAATCGGAAGGTCATCATGTCCCACCGAACCCATAACTCATCACTGGGGAACATGCAGACTGATCCTCCGCTTCGTTTATCGGGACACGGCCGAGTGTTACCACCACCTGCGTTGTGGGTCACACCGTAATGTGGTATGGTCTCACCGCCACGAACAAGTTCCAACCGCGGGGCTCACTGGGAACCAAGTGGTGGTGGTGGAGGTGGAACTCAGGAGTAGTCCCAGCCAAAGGGTCCGACACGGCTGGAAAGAGGTGGAACTCTTATAGTCCCGCACAGCCGGGTCCGGGCCGAGCGGTGGTGGTGAAAGTAATAGAGCCGCGTGGTGCTCCCGAAATTGGCAATGGTCACCGCCCATCAATCCTCTCACCTCGGGCCAAACAGTGCATCCCAGAGATGTCATATCGTAATCCAAACAATCGGTCACAAAGAGTAAAATTGGTAACATCTCGGCAGATTCGGCGCTCGTCTGATCGTGGATCACCCTAAATAAGTCTACCTCCCATCCAACCCGCCGGAACCAGGGTCGCTTTACTAACATAATCCCAATGGAAAAGGAAAGGTCACCCTCGTGGCTCATCAACCGTAATCAACTAAAGAATGCAATCCCACAATGAAATCCTCTAAGGGAAATGAACGACACGATATCAACAATGATCCATGAGTTCCACATGCAGGAGCAGATTCGACATGGTAATAATTCTTGTGCGCGCTCAAAAGCTAACAAAGGAAAAGGCAAGTCCTGTGGTTAGATGACCGTAATTCTAAGAAGACACGAAACTGGAGGATCCAACTAACAATCAACTTCAACAATCACAAATACCACACCGCCAATGCATATCCATAAATCAGCTCAGGCTATAGGTTTTATTGTTCTGACATCCGCCGCTCTATAGTCTCATACATCGAGACATATAAGTGACCTTATTCAGTAAACCCTTAAAGCTGTTGAAGGCAAACTGAATGACTCACAACTCACAATCAATTTAGAATAATCAAGGCATCTATATCTAAGTGGTGATACAAACCGTGTCTCACAAACACAAGCTACAAACATAAAGGAGCAAGCCATGCAACAAACAACTGCGCAATGCTATAAGCTTCATCATAAAATTCACAACCAAGAATCCATCTGCGTTAATCAAAAAACATATAGCTAAAACAAATCAATCCAGAACAAACATGCGCTAGAATCCAACAGAACATACAAGCATAAATGAACCATAAGGGTGATGCCAACCAAGTGATCATCGGGCCATCTATGTAGCCGGCGTTTCGGCGATCACCCCGAAAACTATGCGCTCCATTACACCCAAGTTCAAGCTTCGATCTCTCTTATGAAACCGTGAGGATTCAAGGTTCGATCCTCGCGGAGAGCGCCACCTGACCCCGTACCCGATCCACTGACCGACCGCAAATGGAAGAAAATGAAAAGAAATGTGGGTTGATTTTCGTTGGTAATCCACCCCAAGGAGGAACGGTTTTGTTTCGAGTCACCTTACTTTTATTTTTATTTTTAAGTAAAGGCAAGAACAAAAACCCAATGACTCGATGGAAAAAGCGGTTCATGTAAAACCAGATTTCCGGGTCCGGGATCAGGATACGATCGAAGGTACATATGAGAGCACCCCTGGGCCCTAACTCGTCTCTACTAGGTGAATTGGGTATGTAGGAGCATAAGGTCAAAATCAGTCTCATAGGCAAAACATACAATCCTGGACTGTAATTCAACCTAATCGTATCTAGCATGCTTAAAAACACTCAACTAAAAGCTTAAATGGTGCGTGACTCTCTCGGTCCTTGCCACGCCAAGATCAAAGGTTAGCCAACAAACATATAAAGTACATGCATGGCACTCAAACACACAAAGATCCAGCGAAATCTATTACCCAACACTAAAGCACATACCCCATGGTCCCTAGCAGATAAGAGGTCAACAATGCCGTGCATACCGTTTCTCAAAATTAAACATAAAAGCAGTGCTGCAAGCTAGGAGAACCATACATTGCATCTCAAATACCCATTGATGCTATAAACACCTGTCCAAATATATACAAACACTGCTTATTCATCTCAAGAATCTGCCTCGACAAATACTGATTATCAAAGTTAATCTAATCACCTTTGACCCGCGATAGACCCTGATTCTCAAGAATCAAAACGAACCACATTAACCTAGCTAAACCTGATTTATTCCTAAATATAGCCCATTGATTTAGGGCGAATGGACTCACAAAGATCATGGGTCAATGAACCGTAAATCGAAGGACCCTTACGAAACCCAACAAATCACCGATTTAGTTCCCAAACTGTTTAGCCTAAGGAGAGGGCTCCAAAATTTTGTAAGAACCCTCTCAAAGATTCATGAATCCAATGAAGACAAACGGAGTTCGCACCGAAAGTAACCAAGAACCAACACAATAAACAATCAAACCACCCAATCAGCTGCTCAAAGAACTGAAACTAAATGAGCCGGTTTATTTCCCCAAACTGGTCTGGACGGCTGATGTGCATTTGGCAAAAAATCTTCAGAACCTTCCTTAAGCAAAGCTTAGAACTAACAAGACAAACGAGTTCACCTCACCCGAGCAAACCAAGAAACCAACACAAACAAATCAAACCAATTCAAACGCCGCTCCAGCAAATCGAACTAAATGAGCGTTGGTTCGGGTTTCAACCAGTCTGGACGGTTGACAAAATATTTCAAAATCTTCAGAACCTTCAAAGTTTGTGAACTAATAGGGCACAAACGAGTTTGACCACCCGAGTAACCAAGAACCAACACAAACAATCAAACCACCCAAACTGCTTTCTGCCTCCAGCAAACTGAACCAAATGAGGCCAAGATATTTCCTAAACCGGTTCGACGGTTGACAAAATATTTGGAAAAATGCCAGAATCTTCTTTATGAGTCGTGAATCTAAAAAATAAATTGTGACGATTCAGTTTAATGAGTGAGGAACCAACCCAAAACAAATCAAAACTAATTCAAACCGCCGAATATCGCCCGTAAACAAAGTAAACCAAATGTATATCTGTTGGTTCAGCCTTTCCAAACCGTCCGGACGGTTGATAAAACACAAAATTGTCAATCTTTAAGGAGTCGAACTAAAACAACGGTGATTGATTCTCAGCCTGATGAGTGAGAACCAACCAAACACAACTAAACTACACCTGGAACTGCAGAATAGCCGCTCAGCAACCAAACCAAATGGACCGGTTAATACTTCCAACCGGTCTGACGGTTGAGAAATATTTAAATTTGTCAACTCTGCTGAGTCAGAACTGCAACGGTGATTGATTCTTCAGTTCTGATGAAAGATATCCAAACTAAAATAAATCAATCGGGCCAAACCGCCCAATAGAATCAAGAACTCATCAATGTATAAATGTTGAAAACCCGTTCGAATTATTATAAAACCCAAAATTTATCAGAATTAACATCCGATAGAATAGAGTGGTTTCGTGTTCATTCCTACCTTCAAGATAAACGCTGGAACAGAACTAAGCCACATCCCTAAAACCAAACTGGTGTCCGCTCCTTGGCAAAGCCTCTCCAAAAGTTTCAATCTGATTCTGTGTCCTTATGCAGACTCCACTCCAGCCATCGTTCTTTCGCTTTTCTGCTGGAAAAGGGCCCAACCCACCCAAAGAAGCTCCATTCACTTATTTCATGTTTAATCACTGGCAGCGGGCTATTTCACCACTAAGATCCAGATGGGCCCATGGTGGCTGTACAGAACTGTAAGACAAGGCCCAAAATAGACCCACAATATTTCAAGGTCGAGTTTGGCTAGGGTCTTAAATCCAGGAATTGGCCCAAAATCATAAAAAAGCAGCATCACAGCCATCCTCCCGGAATTCAACCCGCTAATTGGGAGGCAACCGAAATGAGCTGGTTGAGGAAAATATGAATGGAGTATAGAAATGTCTCTGGTAACGTGGTAATCACCAAAACGTACCAGTAATCTTATTCGGCTGGATGAGGGAGAGACAGATCAAAACAAGGAGGCTGCAACACCAAAAAACAAAGTATTGATATGATACGCGCATCACTAGAACCAATAAACCGATTATTAAACGTTGACCAAAATATGAATTTTTAACATAAACCCTTATTAATAAACAATATCGAACAATTCAGCCTTGATAAAGTAGATAAATCAACAAGTCTGCGGCTCAAATGAGACATATTCAGATAAATCACTGAAGAACCTCAAAGCATTTGGCTTTTAGTGCACATGCTAATAACTCACCTGATGGATTAATTCAGGTAATATATACGACTCAATGGACCTATATATGTTTCACCCGAGGTCAGAAAGCATTCAGCCTCAAATCTAAGAAAGAGATAGAACAATGGTGTGAGTATGATAACTCAAGGTGATAAATGCAGAAAATGTGGATGAATAAAACTGAGGTCATAGTCAAACCAAAAGCTGATGCAAATAACTAATGATCATTTATATTCAAAACCAAATAATTTTTTGTGTAACACTTATTCCCACCGTGAGTCGTGTTTTCCACTCCTCACGCACCAACTGCTGGATTGATATAATAAATCCAAAAGTAATTGGCCAAAACTGAGGGTATCTATCCTACTTGCTATTCAATATATCACTTATACACTGTGCGATCTCGCTGGACGCTTTTCTCTCAACTATACCAACCCAACTAGACCAAACCGAGAGTGTTGATTTATAATCCATGCACTCACAATTCCATTTCGGATGTACCACCATGCCTATAACATGTCATATATATGATGCAGAGCTTATGGCAACATCTTCATCTATGCATATCACCCAGACTGACAATTATATCAATAACATAAAATTCTAAATCCATCACATTTCATGTCGCAACATTTGGCACATATCATATCAACAAGTCATCACAATCACAATGAAGACATTGTCTCAAATGGAATTCACATAAATATGTCCATAAATACTACAAACGTCATGCAATGGCCTATCCGATATATACAATCCCATCATATGTCAATAAACATTGAGGACAATATTGTTGACTCAATCGGTCATCAAGTGCGTCACTCCAACCCCAGCTAATGACAACTTAATCCTCAAGACCCGCCAGAGATGCCCACAAAACATCTCGCCAACAGCCATAATAGATTACTATCAGTTCCAAACTCCATCAAACTAGTCCCCTAACAATCCCAAAAACTGGATACAAACCATTAAAATGTAAATTCCTGTTAGAATCCTAACGAGATGTATTGAAACCAATTGGGTGATTCAAAGCCTGACGAATTTTACAGATTTAATTTATAAATTTTGTGACGACGGTCTCCAAATTCCTTTTTCCAGACCTGGAACTGTAGTCCCGTAAATCTAAACAGAGTATAAATAAGTGAATTGTAGTCCCTTTAAATAGACTCATAACTCGAGATCTAATTTCCAAGATTCTAAAAGCCTAACATCAAGTTCTTAGATATAACCATCGGGAAAGAAAAGACACAATCCACTTCCTTTCCCTATTAAAAATAAACTCAAAAACTTCTGACAAGATGTAGGGTAAAACAAGGCAAACTGTAAATGCCTTAAATAATTACAATCTGAAAGTTCCAATTTGGGTGATTCAAAAGCTAACCTCTAGTTCACAATTGTAACTAAAATTTCCAAGAAGAACATTAGTCCAAATTTTTCCACCTAAAAATCACCAAAAATCTGACTTAGGACTCAAACAAGGCAAAGATTCTCTTACTAACCCGTAATTCTCAAACGAATAGCCCCTAAGGAGCCATAAAACTCATTTTTCAACCCAAACAACCCCTAAGGGAGCTATACAGAACCAGTGTTATTTGTCCAATTAAATTTCTAAGGAGCCCAAAACCCATTTGAAACAAACAAAACAAGCAAAGCTTATAAAAATTTTTTTAACCCGAAGAGCCCAGCAAGAAAAACACAACCAAATGCCCCAAAGGGTAACAAACCAAAGAGGGAAGAATCCCTACATCTGAGCATAGAAGAAACTTTAGGGAAGTCCCCTGACACTTCCTGAAACCCAAACCTTTGATTTAACCTCGGTTTGGAATGTGAAATCCTGTTTTCACACCCACACAGTTCCTCATATTTCCATTTGAGAACTGCTCAGCCTCATAAATTTAACCAATGATCTTCATAGACTTAGAGAGAAGGAGTCCCTCTCTCCTTTTCTTCCTTCCTCTTCTATGGCAAAAGAGGTTTCGAAATGCCTGAATCCTCATTGAACCTTTTGGTTGTTAGATTATTTAAACGCCGCCATGCCATGTCCATCACCCATTTGGTTCGTCATCGGAAATAATTAATGTCCTAGTTTAAGTTCAATTTATTTTAAATGAACTTTACTTAATTCATTTTCCACTTTCAAGATTTTTCAAATCGTTTTTTCGTCATAATTGTGCCTGCGCTCAAAATCATGGAATCAATCGCTTCCCAAAACTTAACGTAATTCATCCGGCAACTATACGAGAACCCAACCCGCGGAAGGTCCATTCAATCATCCAAGAGACCCAGAAAAATCTACGGTTTGTAACTTGTATATTAGCGAATTTAACGCTTTGGCTTTTCTTCCGAAAATTCAAACACCTGAAGCTGAACCGCCGCATTATCGTGCAGAAATTTCGCGATCAGAATCGATTCATAAAGTTTTACACGGAAACTTATGCTATGGTTTAATCAACCAAGATGATGATCGCTTATGATGCTTGATGTTTGTCGATATAACACAAAGTCCCCTTTGAGTTACACTTGTTTCTAATATATGCAAATAACTAACTCACCACTAATATTCTCCTTCGTAATATTTCAAATGTCACGGAAACAATTAGTTGATTATTTTCATCACATAAACATTATAATCATTAACGCCCTTTACTTCATATAAAATGTAAACAATTAATACTCAATATGGGTCACAAATGCATTTGAACTGGTCATTAGCTGACGAAACCAACAAAAAACACGTTGAATAATTCGTTATATATATGAACGCCAAATGCTTCGTTACAACACATCCAAGATTTTCCCCGCCTAATGCCATCAAACTTGGCACTATGACGCCAAAGTCCCAAATAATATTGTGGTGTTTTATTTTTCCAAACCAATGCCTTCTGTAAGATATTATATATCCAATTCTTCCTGCTTATGGTTGCTGATTAACCATCACAAAGTGAATCATGTTTTAATAATTGCCTTGATAAGGATCACCAAACCGTTGGAGTCTAATCGTTAATGTCCTAATTCAAGCAAGTACGACACAAATATATGGACCTTATACTTATTGACTGATAAGAAATATCTATTTTTCACAACCATAGACTAAGTCCCATGTATTGACACTCCTCAAATTCTTCTTGTACATCTTAACACCATAAATTTTTAACATAACGAACCATATTAACATACAAAGAATGAGTACAGCCAAAGATGGCTGTAACTACAAAAACCTCACCTTGAGTTTGCACATTATAGTTCAACCCATGAATGAATGCACCTGAATATCAGCAGATTACCGTGAGTTTTCCATTTTTCAAACTAAGGTGATGGTACTACAATAAATTGGTAGCCTCCTGTTATGGACACATATCCCAGAATTTAGGTCATTTGAGACATTACAACTTGGCACATCTATGGTATATTATCTCTCTCGCTTCATCGTCTATGTTCGTTACAGCTAACAAAAACCCAGCGTCCATCAGCTTGAACATCTCCATCTCTATCACTTCCTTCTATCATCACCCATCTCCATCAATCTTCCATCTTCAATCTTGATCATCTTCATTTACCGCCACCATCAATAAGTTACAACAATCCAGAGCCTCTCCCCTACTAGGCCCATACCCATATCCACCTCAACATTAAACAAATAATAAATTCTTGTAAGTACCAACTTATTGATTCACTGTGGCTTAACACGACTAGAATAAGATACAATCTACTTCTCCATTCCAACCTGTATAACTAATTTCAATGATTTGCACACACACTATTGTCATCCCATTTTGGACAAGGTTGGAACCTATTTCCGCTTTTCAAGGGATACTTACAAGTAAGAACTAATTTAAACCTTTCTTTATCGATACATGTCCTTGAGTATATCATAACTAACAACTGATTAGATGTGCAATCAATCCAGACATTCCAAAGGTACACATTTTATTCTAAGATGAGCTTCTGCATCTTAAATCCTTCGATTTTTTCCATTATAAAAAACATATGGGCTGGAATAGTGGAGTCACACATTATTTAATGGTATGCAAAAGTCTTTCTATAAGATAATATAATTACAAAGATCTGACAAAACAAACACCAAGTAGAATTAACAGTTACCAAAACAACATGATACAAATCACTTAATTCAACACTGACAACTGTTTTCATTTAAACCCAAACATATAAAGATAGAAAACAAATAATCCACAAACAAAATTATTTATAAAAAATGATAAATAATGATTTGGCTGTATTATGATCACATAAAAAAGAAAAGAAAAAGAAAAGAATGTTATTAGTTTCCTAAAGTTGCAATGAAGTTTAAAAATTTTGTTGAGGGATACCGAATACCAATGATTTATGAGTGAAAACAGTGGTTGCTAGATGTGTACTCAAAATGCTATGGGCCATAGGAAGATATGACTGAAGGTGAAAAATCCCTGTTGACAAACTGTATTCTCTTCCTACCTATCCTTCCCCATCAACAAACTTAGAAAATCAACGCGAATCAACAATTTTCCCTTATATCGTTAGATCTTTAAGGTTCAACTCAAAGAAAGCTCACAATCACAAACTGACAAGAGCTATGGTGGAGTTACCAAATTAGTTTTAGATGAACACTGATTAATAGATGTGACAAAACACTTATTTTGAATGAATGTTTAAGTAAAACAATTGTTCAATTTTCTAACTAAAAAACGTGAGAAAAGAATCACATTACAAAATAAACAACAAAATATGGAAAAATATACATCATTGTATTGAGATTTATCCCAGACTTGCAGAAAACTAACCTATGTCTTAATGGTAAATTTACCAACCAAAAAATAAAAACAAGAAAAGTTACCCAAGAACAGAGACGGCAAAGATGCTAATAGAGACAATAATGGTTTTTAAATTACAAAGAAAATTCAACCAAAACGCCAAATATGAGGATGAGTAGAGGAGGATGGAGGGAGAAAACTGATAAAATAAAAATGTTAATTGGCATAAAGAGTCACCCCATGAAGATGAATTAATTGTGATCAAAGTACTATATATTTTTTTTAAAGTTTCACATCAGAATCACTCATCAGATGATGATTTTTGAAACAACACCACAACAATAACTATAAGATAACTTTAAAAACATAATTATTTGATAAGGTTAATGTTACAGATAGTAGTTTTTATATTATTTTATTCTTTAACTATTTTATTATTCAAAAAAACCTGAACTCAAACTAATCAAAATAATAATAATAATAATGAAAAGACTTGTAAAAGGCAAAACGATAGAGGTTGCCATACAACTGACAAGTATGCCTGAATCAGCAACTGGGAGAGGGTGGGAGCTGGTCCCAACTGTTCTGTGCTGGGCTACATCCACCATTATTAATAATCAATCAAAACAACACTTATTCTACAAGATACTTAATCAAACAAATCAAACTAACATGACACCAAAGTCTCTACCACATAATAAAATAATTTGGTCCAAAACAACTAAATCAAACAATTGAAGAGACCTAAAGATTTGTGAAGAAGCCCTATTTCAGAATCCAATATGTTAGAATAAAGAGAATTTAAATTAATAGATACTTAGAGTGTCTGTAATACATGCTTGCTTTTCAAGAGGCATACCATCTTATATTCGAATTTTAATAAATAACTATTATATTATAATAAAATATTTAATATAAAAATAAAGTAAATGAACAATATAGATTTGAAATTGCTTATAAATTAATACTTTAAAACACACTAATAATTCATATTTTAACCCTGTAGTTCTAAATCATATGAATCACTACGTTATATAATTTTAATATTAAAAGAAATTTTTAAATTATAATCGCCGTGAATATATTAAATTAATTTGATTTTTATTTTTTCAATTATATTAACATATTTTTTTATTTAATGTACATATTTGAAAAACTTTTGGAGTTGGAAAGATAAAAAGCTTACAGTTTTGTGGGGAGAAAGAATAAAAGGATGCTGATGACAGAATGCCAGTCCCAGTTAAATGGTGGAACTGTCTGAAAGAGAGAGACAAACCCACCTGGACGGACAACAAGGGAAGAGGGCAACTGCAAGGGTCTTCCTTCTTTCAACGTGCACCCACTATGCCTTCTGTTCAACACCCCAACCCACTCATTTTTTGCAAAGTGAATGGACTATTTATAAAGAAAACAAGAATATTCAATAAACAAAAACAGAAGAAAGGAAATATATAAGTTTATATGAAAACCCAAAACAGAGAAAAACTAGGTTAAAGATAAAAAGAGAAATTACTATTAAAAAATTGATACAAATTTATAAATTATTTCATTATAGACTTCAAATAAATGACATATTTAGTTTATTTTCGATATACCAAATCTGGCTATATATTCTATTGGGTTCATTCCTTTCCTTCACCCACCACCTTACCCACTACCACCCAAACTTATGCTTTATGGATATCGATTTGGGTGAATAATTACAATTAAAGATATAAAAAATATAAAATATATGATTTGAGAGTTATGTTAGTATTATGCTAATGAACTTATTATCTCTTATATCCAAAAAAAACAAGAATATTCAATAACAAAATAAAAGACGGAAAGAAGAATATAAGTTATAAGAAACTAAAACAGAGAAAAACTAGATAAAAAAGAAAGAAAGAGAAATTTTATAGAGATGATAACAACCAACCATGTCCATTGATCATCTTTCCACCACACCATCGCAATAAAAACCGTCGTAACATTGGTTTGGGAACAACCCATGCAAATGCAGTTAACTGAATATAAAACATTTGATTTGGTGGCACATGATTATCATGTGCCATCCATTTTATTAACTATAAATACTAATATTAACACTTTTCATTATGAGAGTAATAGGTAACATTTAATTTATTAAATATATTATTTCAAGAAACTATAATAAATAATATATTTTGTTATTTTTATGTCTATTTATAATAATTCCAAAATTTATTTAAAAACAAGATTCATTAATACAGCAAATAATCAAAACTTTGGTCGGATCAATAAAATCTGAATAATTTTACCTTCTAACATTCGTTGAGCAGCTTGAACAGTTTCACATAGTTTAATCCATACAAACTTTACTCCTTACTCTTCTTTTATTATATTTAAAACTCCTACATTCAGCAATCGTGCCGCATGGGAAAAAGCAGTACGTCCTGATTTTGATTAGAGTGATATGATGTGGGATTTATTTATATTTCGCCTTGGTCTTTATTTGTACTTTTTTTTTTTTTTGCCGCCATCATTTTTCAATCACTGGCATTTTATCCACTTTCTCTCTTCAGCCTCTTTCCTATTTTTCTTCTCTCTCTTCTCAAGGCTCAGAACTTTGCAAAAATCCCGCGACCATACTTATTCTGTCCCAAGAGATTAAAACAACCCCGGTCCATCTCATCTCGGCTTGCCATGCAATGTTTTATAGTACAGAATTTTGTAAATTTAAAACTTCCATCCCCTTCCTCTCACTTCATAAGTCTGAATATATATGGCTGGTTGGAATATTTGATCATATTTATTCAATAATGTGGAGAAAAAGTCACACTAACGATCTTTTTCTGTGGAGGCTACAGTGATCATTTTCATTAATGCATATCTTTGAATATATTGTGTGGGAGCATATTCTAAAAATGTTAAAAATTTATTAAAAAAGACAGGTTTTGAATTTACTTGATTTAGAGAATGACTTAAGATATGGAAAAGATAAGAATATACTACAAGATAATAATATTTATACACAGATAAACATCAACCTAAACATACAACTTTATGTCATCAAATAAGTTAATGATTGGCACTTTGATGTTAACAATCTTGATTCAAATTTCCTCATTAAAAAACATAATACCAACTCTCAGAATTTTTATTACTAAACAACAAAAAAAAATTATACACCATAAAAATTAATCTACATGATATCATTTATTATTATGTTGATCTAAATTTTTTCATGTTCTTACTTTTCTTAAATTTATAATTTAGTATATTTTTTAGTAATAGTCCTAATAACATTTGAAGTATATAACAAAAAACATGATAACATGATAATCACTCAAGTGATTTTGACATCGTCTTTTTCCAAATTAAAAGCCTTCTATGTTGAACCCCATATCAACTAATTATGCATATTGTTAAACTCCAAACTTACCAATGGGCTTTTCTGAGTATTACTGAGCTTTGCAATTTGCATTCTTTACAGCCTTTAAACGACAATCATGGACATCGAGATCTCTTAGTTGTTTTTAAAAGGCCTTGAACAACTTAACGTTGAGAACTGATAAGATTGCACGAAGACGGAGGCTTGAGGAGAAAATTGCGCATTTTCGCATCCACTTCCCTGTTTTCGCGATTGTTCCTTCAATGATGAATTCTGTACTGAGATCAAACGACAATAATCTGGCTTACTCGTGACTTCAATCACGGTGTGTAATCGCAATCGCGCCCACTTCTGCAAGTACAATTAACAAAACCCAATAGAAAGCCACAATCCGGTCAAAGAATTTACTGTACTATGATCAAAGTAGATCCATTCATCATCAATAGTGGTGCACCTAGATTAAATATAGCAGGGTTGAGGTATCAAACAAATCGTCAACATTCAATGACTGATCCAATGACCATCTTTATTGTGGCAACTCTTGTCAACAAAATTTTTCGGTGCATGTTTTTGCTTATTATTCAATCGCACAGAATCAGGACGCTGATAGAGAGAGACTTTATTCCTTGGTGAGTGGATCCTGATCCACCTCAACAGAGGGTAACCCAGAAAAGTTCCCCAGTCAACCAGATGCTTCATGAACCCATTAGATGGGCCTTTTGTGGTGTACATGAACATCGTAATAAGACATAAACAGTTTCAAACTGATCGGCTTCAGAAGATCCTCTTGCAACTAATCTCTGATACCAGTGTTTGAAGAGATGGTTTATGATTTAGTCATGCCTGATAACAAGACAGATTGTTTTTGTTTGGCAACAAAAAAAGCTTAGCTGGAACCCAAGATCCCTTCTCAAAACCAAGATTGATTGCATGTCACACCCAAAAATATGACCTTCACTCAAATTAATAAGAAAACTGTGCAATCTATATTAAATCACATGTTGATTCTTCAGCAATATCCATCCTTAAACCCAGTGATGGTTAGGAGCCTATAAAAACACAAAAAATTGCAATACTAGTCCCAACCTCGTAGTCAACAGAACACAGGTATAGTGGCTCTAGGTCCACTGATGGAAGCTTTTCCCCTTTGCAGAACCCGGTCAAGCGTTTATTTATCGGTTTCATAAATGTAAAATGAATAAGGTTTGGTTTAAGCTTTGATCAAGAGAGAGTGATTGTTAGTTAATGAACACTAAAGAAAGGGAATATTAAAAAAGAGATCTCAAGTTTGGTTTCACTAGAACCACACCATGGTGATTCTCAGTGATTACACCATATGTTGAGATCTTTCCAGCAAATGATTCATCCCAGCCGTAGATATAGAAGTCAAGGAAACACAAAAACAGAATACTTAATTCAACCTCCCTGGCAACACTGATGTTGGTATATAGTGGTCGAAGGTCCACTAGATGGCTTCTGTAATCCTAGGTCATGCTAATGTTTCATGGTCAAACAAAAATAAAATAAGGGTTTTTGTTTGCTTTGATTGATTAAGATAAACAATGACAGTGATCCGCTGACATCAATCCACCACCAGATCAAGTTGGAGGATTGTGTTAACCCAAATACGCCTCGAAGATCATCATATATAAGGTCCCAAACCCTGCTAGTCCTCTTTAGTAGATATAAACAGTTACATACTTCAGTCAGATAAGTGAAAACAATAACCTGATTATAGACTCAAACTGAACTTGTAATAAACAAGGTCAATCTCTTGACATGCCGAACAAAGGCATCACTGTTCAAATATATCACTGACTTCTGTTGTTACTAAAAAACCAAGGAATATAAATAGAGTTTTCTATGGATAGTCAAACTAAGATTTATTTTACTGGAGTCTTCAACTGATACACCTGTAACCTTACTTCAAAATATAGAGTAGTTTTAACTTTTGTACATGAACTGCCATCCTCAATACCTATAAAGATAGGTGGATTGGATCCACATCATCTTTATGAAAAACAACTAGTGCCACTAATAATAGCACAAATATAATAATAACAATAAAATAAAGACACTGAAGTCATTAAAATTATGGTATAAAGTTCTTCCAAAATTCATGATTAATTTGTCTTCCAAATAAAGATTCCAACTGGAAACACAATGACTTTCTTATTTTGCTTTCCGTGAATTTTGCATTAGTATCAGAGTTGAGTGAAATCCACATCACTTAATATAATATTTTTTTTAAAAATAGAAAAGGAAAAGAATGTTATTTGAAAATTCTGTATCTTTCAACATCACACAAAAAAACCCATAAAAAGAGGAATCCAAGTTTATATAATGTTAATATTACAAATAATCAAAATTATTATATTGATAATCAACATAATTTAATCGAGGTTTTGATTATAACCAAACCAAGGTTATTGTCGGGTTAACGGTTAAAATCGAAGTTTTAGTGATATGTTGAAATCAACGGAAGCACCAAACAAAATATTTCAAGATTAGATTACTGATGGCAATGATCAATCTTTGATACAAGTCCATCATTCAAAATCAAGAATTTAAGTCCAAAGCAACAAGGAATCAAGACTAAACCTAAAGCATCAAGAGAAGACTTAAACTTAGATCTGAACTAAGGTGGAGATTGGTTCACTTTAATTTAGGTATTTCATTTCTCAATGCACTTCATAACTCATTTTATTGTTTACCTGTAGAGATGTTCTAGAAATCATTTATATCAAACATTGTGGTACTTAATGTTTAAAAGGCATTTGGTATTATCTAAATTTTGAAATCAATTTGGAAATAAAAAGGGAGGAAAGAATTTTGGGCCTTTGGACATTTTGGTATAATTTAGCATTATAACTCATTTTGACTTTAAATTGATTAAATCTTTTAAAATTCATATTTAATCATCAAAATTTAGTTATTTGGAGTTTAAAAGATGTATATAAGGTTTAGAACCCAATTTGAGAGTTAAACAAGCTGAAAGGCTTAAAATGGTACTTCGAAGAAATGATGAACAATTCTAATACATCTAGTTAATATCATCCTAATAGAAAGCAACTCCATGTTCAATCCAAGCAATGACCGATCACATCCGCATGAGGTTGCACCTCGCTTGTTTGGCACAAAAAGGGATTTTTAAAGTTTGATCGGACGAGCAAAATGGTCACCAATTCAAGTCAAACATCCATGTAATAGTCACCTGTAATGCATTAAATGCATCAACAACTAATATATTAATGCAACTTGTCGATCGATTGGTCAAACATACATGTTTCTAAGACAAATTTGATGGTTGAGAATCATTTATTGTCTGAGGGATAGATGGGTTTTTTTTTTCTTATTCATAAGTGTAACACCCCAAATTATGCCCTAAACTAATGGATAACATGTTTAAGGTATAACAAAAGTAATGATATTCATCCTGACAAAATTAAAGATAAAATCAAAGCTACACATTTATGCGTTTAAATTAGTAATAAAGAAGATTTGAGGCTATTGTAAAAACACTTCACTCACTATCTGCAAATATTAGAAGAGTTGGAGACCAAAGTGAAATGTGTGTACGGATAAGATAGATATACACAAATAAATATCTCATTTTCGGTCTTGAGAAAGGAGATAAACTCACAGAGAAAGAGAGAAGAAAGGAAGAAGAAAGAAAGGAAAAAAAGAAGATCTGCATGGATACACAGTCTTGGGTTGTATGAAACAAGAGTAATACAGTATGGAATTTGAGCATAGTTTCCAGTTGGAACGTGAGTATGGAAGTCTACTTTTCAAAGTTGACATGGTCAGAACCCCATCTTGTGTATGTCAAGCCTGAACCCCTAAACTCATTTCCTGTAGGGTTGAGCTGAGAAGAGCCTGGCCACCTGGGAGGCAGAGCCGTGGCGGTCACTGCGTCAACCTAGAAAATTCCTCATTTTTTGATCATATGCGCATCCTGGACTTTAGAGCTGCTGATTTTTAGTATGAAATAAAGGGAATTTAGAAGGAGTCCTTCTTCTAGTAATCAATAGCCACACTAATGCTTGATGTTAGGATTTTGAATTTCGATTGGACCTCTTTAAACCAAGTTATGTCCTTTACCTGTCATCTCAGCTAGATTCGTCGGCCGGCCTGGCCACTGGGTCAACTAGCCGACCTTAGAGTTGATTTTAAATAAATAAAGTAATGGTGCTGAGTCCTTCGAGTTGACTGTACGCGCCAACTTAACTTTGATAGTGAACTTTAATTTCATCAACTTCTCGAGACCGTTATGGTCCTCTTGTACCGAGTAATGTACCAAACTAGATTCTGTTTGCCGCTTGGCCGGCCGTCAACTAAATGGACCTTAGAGTTGATTTGGGTAAGAAATAAAATGGAATTTGAAGTGAGTCCTTCTAGTAATGGTAGACACATCAACGAACTGATGTTAGTTTTGAATTTCAATTTTGGACCTTGTAAACCAAGCTATGGTTTTTTAATGCAATAGTCTAACGGCTTAGAGGTCACACCCGCCATCCCAGAGTATCAAACATTTTACCATCCAAGAGGCCCGCAGAACCTGTAGGCGCTGTCAGCTCGGGTCAGCTAGGTCACCGCCCAAGACTAATACGATGCACTCTCCAACCCTAAGATAACTCCTTCGTCTGGAACTGATCAAAGCGTTTCGAACTCTACAAAGCCCATCAGCCAAGAATCTACCATGCCTGGCGGCAACAGGTGCGCGCCGGATCGGTGCAGACCGAAGTACTAAGCGCCGTGCTAGCTCGCCGGGTCAGCCGCCTCGGCTGGTGGACTAGCCGTACGACCAACTTCTAAGGTCACAACCTTCTGCCCCAACTCCGCTTTGTTTTGACTCGCCTATTGAGCCGGGACCATCCATGATGATAGTTGATAAAAACGAACCGCGGCTAGTCTGAGCGTACGGTTAGGCACTACAAAAACTATAAATGGTTCGGCTATGAGTCACATGAATTCATAGTTATAACAGTCATAAGATACATGAAGTATGGCAATGACATATGAAAAATGCAAAGATATGAATAATGATTGCAAGGTATCATATGGATTGCCGAATGATTTAATAATTATTCGAAATATGAGATATATATTGAAACAGAAATACATTACTGATCGTCCGCTAGAACCCGGTAGATGATGCATTTATTAGTAAAACAAGTCCCCAAAGATTTACAAGTTCTGATATCGAGGCCCCGTTGCTTCAGATAGAACCTATGACCATGTGTCCCAAAGGGTCAATACTAACGCGTTCCTTGAGAGACCACTCTTCGTTACCACAGAGTACGTCTGCCTATAGCTTCCCTGATTCACCGGCGTTTACGCAGACATGAAACATGCATGAAATGATGGTATGGAAAACAGCTGTAGAGAAGATACGATATGAGAAGACAAAGACCACTACTAATGATAAGATAATGTTTATAAGAGAATTGTACAAGAACGATGATAGAAGGGCAGCATATGGAAGATGATAAGAAATGAAACTTGTTATGAAATATATACATATGAGAAATGAAACTTATAAGAATCAGAATAAGATTCCATGTTATATTTATTTATGTATGCAAGTATAATATGTCATCCATGTATTAATTCCCACCTGATGAAGCTTTAGCAACCCACATCTTAACCTATAGTGATTAAGAGGAAAGCAGAGTAGAGTAATCCACATCACAGTCAGCACACTCAATAGGTGTCTGTTCTAAAGGACCTGCTCTATTTATACAAATTTCAAACCACTGAACATTGTAATGCCAAACACTCCATATGAGCTCAGATATTTGTAACTTACCATAATATAATATAAGTTAATTGTTTAATATCATACTAACTTAATTAAATTTAAAAAATATACGCAAATAAAAATTTCACTTGACATAATCTGGCAGCTGAATAGGTGTCAAACATGTGACAGTATTTTGCTAAAAGTGAATCTAGGATTCACAATTTTAACAAATCATCTTTCTAGACACACCTTAGACAACCAAAGTGTCTTTTCTTTATCGTAATTATTTTTAAAATATAAATTTCATTTATTCAAACTAACAATACATCTGATTGAGACACATAATCAAATCTATTAGGTAAAACCACCAAAGACGCCCAAAGATTCGGCAAGTATCAAAGACTTAACGATTCAAGACAAAAAGTTCTACACACTTAAAAGTCTATAATAACTAGAATTCACAAGATCTAAGTCCCATAAGATTGGTTTAATTCATCAACTTAGTATGCTCTATCTAATCAACATGCTTTAACGCTTAAACCTACATTCTATTACAAACAAACCACAAAAGCCATCACGCTAAAGATAATTACACCAAGGTAACGAAACACGAAAAAAAAAAATAAAAGAAAACATATATCTAAGGTGAGCGACCACTGAACAAATTAAAAAATGGAAAAAATATGAAGTAAAGATTTTATCGCAATTGTATGTTTTGATTTTAAATCAATGCAACTGGTACCAAACAAATATTATTGGTTTCTATAAAAGTATAATGAGTTATTGATAGGGTAAATCGTTTGAAGATATACCTTCAATTTAGAAAGATATTATATTTACAAATGAATATTATATTTAATAAATGATATCGATAATCTTTTTTATTGTCTTAAATGTCTGAACGCATTCAATATAATGTGGTAACACCGTTCACACCACACCTTATATCAATTATTATTTGAGCCGCGATAAACTGCAAGACCGATAAACTCTATCACAGAACATATCTATCAGACTTCAACCACACTTCTAAGTAAGCTTAAAACCCCACAATATTTATTTTATCATATTATACAAAGGATAGATTTAGGAATAGGTTTTGATATAATAATTCCTAAATTCCTTCAACCTCTATAGCCCATTTATTTTTAAATTAATTCTCATCCTCTGTCTCAATATTGTATCAAGCTATACAAAGGATACTTAGGAATAGGATAGGTCATTCCACTCCAACCTCAGCCCCATTTATCAATTCTCATCCCTGTCTGTCAGGGGCTGACCAGGTGGGTTTGCAAATTTCATGCCTGCTTTAGATTTTTAAATACAAATTTAAATTTATTAGCTATATATTAAAATGAACTGTTTTATAATAATTAAATGATTATATTTCTAACTTAATACTTTAAAAAGAATACTATTATTACATGTAATAAAAATATAAAATAAAATAAATTATTTTGTATATGATTGTGGCTAGGCAAGATGATTAAATAATACATGAACTTGTACTGAGTCAAAAAAATTTATATACCACTTAAACAGTGTTTAACCAAATATCAAATCCATTTCATAGGAGCAAAGCTTTCAAAGTAGGTATCCCAAAAACCAACCCGCACCATATCCCCACTGATTTAATTTAATAGAATCAATAACATATTTAGCACTATTATTCAAAAAAAAAAAAAAACATATTTAGCACTATATTATATTTCAATCTTCAGCATTTGTTTAAAATTAAAATATAGCATCACAAT
This sequence comes from Tetrastigma voinierianum, assembly GCA_016808115.1. Lineage (NCBI taxonomy): Eukaryota > Viridiplantae > Streptophyta > Magnoliopsida > Vitales > Vitaceae > Tetrastigma > Tetrastigma voinierianum. The sequence continues at coordinate 125,594 of JAEQBH010002822.1, forward strand.
ATTTTTTTTATTCAAAAGAGAGATTTCACTCATATGTTTAATATTAGTTGTTTATAAGTGGTAGTAAATTTTTATATCCTTATAATGATTATTATGATCAAAATATTTGGGTACAAATAAAAATATTTTATCATTTCGGTCCGTAAGAGGATTAATTTAAAAAGGACACAGCTGCCTTCCACGCAGACGTGCCTTGCTTCAAACACCTCACATCTCACCAAAAATAAAATATTTTGAGGTTATTAAATTTAAAAGATAACACATATGTAAAAGTGCAATGGAAATGGACGAGACGGCTTATCCCATCATTGGATGTATCTTATATTAAACCAAACATAACATACATGAGCAAATATATGATAACTTTCTTTTGAGTATTTAAATAAAACAAATATGAGAAAATTCTTCATGCTTTCAAAATAAAATTATTAGAAGGTAATAATATATGCGCGATATAATAAATAAGATTAAACCTATTGAATTTTTTTTTTCCTTCAACTATTTCCATTTTCTTAATGGAGGAAGATTTTTGTCATTTTTTTTTACCCAAAATCACCATTTATTAATCTTTTTCTATTTGTTTTCTAACAAACCGTTTCTTCCACGTGACGGATTACATGCTTTTTCGTGAATTTAGTCACATTTTGTTGCATGTGATTATTGTCAGTCGCCATGACGCGCACCGCCGCCTTGATGCAATTTTAATCACGCCTAAGATAATAGCTTATTTTCTTCAACGTTTATTTCATATTCGGGACGATTCAACGAAATAAAATATATATACAACAGATAAGAAATCAAATCAACAAGCACAAGATAACATAACTGTTCAACGATTCTAATTAATAAACATCAAATACGTAGACTTAACTATTAAACGATAAGCTTGAAATGTTTCATTACGCTGTCAACCCAGACGTTTTCATCCTTACGATTTTTAATCTGCTGATTCAAGGTTTTTATTGATATATTGCTAATTGAAATCAATGAAATTATTTTTCTTTTAAAAAATATATATATATTAAACTATAACATATTTTAAATTTAATTTTTATTATTTATTTTTTTACATATATTTACTTTGCATTACACAACTTTATCTCCACGACTGAACCCCAGCCTATAAAGGAAATTAGTCAATCTCTTAAATTTACTGGGGCCACATGCCCACTTTTTATTTAGGTCCCACATTTGTCAATGCATTCCATGAGGCCAAAGGCCAAATCACAGACAAAATGCTGAAATTAATAAAATAAGACACTTATTTAAAGGCCACTTATAATTTATTCTTATATTCTAGTATAAAATAAATATTATAGTTATATTTATTCATACTAATATTACTTTATTTTATTAAAATTAGTAGTATTTAATAACTATTCTTTTCCATAAAATTAAACTATTATATTTTTCTACTAATGGAAAACTTATATTTTAATAATTAAAAAAATAATAAGTAATCATTAAAAAAAATTTAAAAATTAAATCCACAAATGGAATCAACAATACTTGGGTTGAATAGTTCCACAATGCCTATTCTCAGCTCCAAACACAGAGCGCTTCAAGGCTATATCAAATTTTTCATAACTCGCCTCAAAAAAAACAGAAATAAAGTGGATGACCTTCTACTCTAAACCCCTTCCTCCCTTATTCCACTGTTAACTCTTAATGAAGCAGCCTCTTTGCACTTTGGCCACATTAGAGGCCATGTCTGCTTCAAAAAATGAATCAAGATAAAATAGACTAAGAATTTAACCAAATGTCTGAGTCTCAATGGGATCAAATTTGTAAGAAACTAATACTATAAATGTAATATGCCAATAGTTATAAAAATAAAAATAAAAACATATAAACATCCAATGCTATCTTATTCAACTTAAAAAACGAATAATAGTTATAACTTTGATCCCAAATAATATTAAATGAAACAATACAAGGTGACTATAATTTAAACTATTTATATGAAGAACTTTTATTTAACTATGAAAATATTATATTTTTAAAATTATTAATTTTTATAACAAGACCACTTGAGTAAAAATAATTTTTAAAGTTCACCATTTAATATATTATTAATCATAATGAGCCTGATGATTAGTTTAATCTGTTGAGCCGGCCTTGGTTAGCCCATCCTTTTTCAAAAGCCCAGCCCAACATGGAGCTCACCTTAGCCTAAGCCACGAATACTTCTTTAAAATTGTTCTTTTTTTTTTCTTTTCTTTTAACTGAATTTGGGGAAGCTTACTATTTACATGATTATATCTGCCATGACGGAACTGAAGACCCTTTGAGTCTTTAACCATGTTCTGAGCTGCAACCACTCAACCTTGCCAAAGGAAAAACTATTTTAAAGCTGCAGAATTTAAAAATAAAAACAACATAATTTTTTTTAAAAGTTTTTTAATGATACCTGATATCAAAACACGAGTAAATAATTTATGAATAAAATAATTTTTCTTTATTTTTTCGATTTCGTGTTTAATATAATATTTATAAAAGATTTAAATTATTATTATTTATATATTTATTCATGATGTGCTTGATAGCATCAAAAATGAAAAAAATAAATATTATCAAAGGATTTTTACAATATACAAATGAGCATTTATGATATGGCTGATTTGACTTATGTTTAATGATTCACTGGCACAGCTCCAACCCTTTATGTTGAAGAGACTCTAACTTATGTTTTATGCGCATTTCACGTTGGAAATATTGCTTGTCATAATTTTGGGCAAAATAGTTGCAACATCAACAATAACAAATCCTCGGCGCCAATTGTTATAATCTACGCAACAAGTGACGGATCAATATGGATTTTAATTCTACAACTGAGAATATTCCAAATTAGAAGTTTATATTCTCTATGGACGGATAAGGTGAATACCAGAAGTTAAGATCGGCGAATCAAATACGAAGCAGATTTTGACTATATTTGAAGAAACGATGGAGTAAGATATTCCATTTCAGCTTAATACGAACAAAACTCAAGATCTGTGAACGCGACGTTTGAGACAAATAGGAATAATAAGATACATAATATTGACTACATCTCGGATCTATATGTTTAATATGACGGCGCTTTCAAGAACGCACCAAGAAAGACGTAGAACAAGGTAAGGTTTCAAATAACACCGCAAGGTGTATTGCCCGACTTCCTAATGGTTTAGAGAGATTTCATCCAATCCTTGAACGATGTTTCTCGGGTCCGTGGAGTCTAGATGTTTTTGTGGTTCTATGAAGATCCTCATCCATGCTCTGCTCATGGAGAATTAGGTAAAAAGCAGCGTATTTATAAACGCAGTTTCACTTCGCCAGCATCAAACATAACTTCATCGGCATTATATTGAACCATCGCATCGGCCCACCGCGATGTAGCTTGGCCAAACCACAAGGTGAGAGACTTACAAATTTCTGCAGCTAGTATGTTTAAGAAGCATATGGTGTTTCTTTATTACAAAACAAACAGCTATTTTCAATTTGTATCAAGAGGTCACTTTTAAGCTATGAGATCCGGTACTCCAACATCCATGGTAGCTCGTGAGATGGTTAAGAATTAAAGGAAGAGGATCAACAAGGATATTTGATGAGAAATTAAGGGTAGTCAATAATTCAAACCGAATCATTATAGAAGAAAACCCCAAAAATAATTTGTGATATATAGGATGTCTGTGTGAGATTGGTGTGATGATGACTTCAAATAACTTCGATGGAATCCAACAAAGTTCCTGAGGTTCCCCATTTTATTTTACCAAAGGTATTTGTTTGATATTTTCACAGATTTCCAAATCTGTCGCCATATAACTGAAGACGCCACACCATATTTGGTCAACACTAATTTGACTAATATCATAACCCAGAGTTAATACAGAATATTGACTAAAGATCCCCTGGAGGATATTAAATAGGGGACACAGTTTTGAAGAAAATGCATCACAAGAAAGATGTAGAAGAAACAGAATGTTTTAAATACACCAGTACGCTCAGAACCGAAACCTATTTTTTGGAAATGGCAACCGTAATTTGGCCGCCATAGCGCGCGGTGTCCAAATAACCCCACCAATAAATTCTTCCTCGTGAGCGTACATCATCAAATCGTGATCGAACGGCGCTATCGAAATTTCACGGAATTCGCTTAGACTGGGAAATTGATATGACAACGTGGTAAGACGACGCGCCATTACATGGTACCATTCATATTATTTAAAGGAAGATATGGTAAATGCCATATATGGAGACTATATGTGTCTGGAAAAAGATCAAGTGGGAGGTGGATACAGCTGATGATCGTAGCTTGCGATGTGCTATGATGACACTTCGCACCAAAAGGCAAAACAAGGGGACACACTGGAGCCATGTGTCAGCACCCTAAAGAAAGATCATGGTGATACGACGTGATTAAAAAAGAAAAGCAGTGGAGAGAGAGAAAAAGAAAAGAGGCGCCAGCAAGAGAATAATAAGAATACCACTACATCTTTAGATCTATTACAATACCATCAAAACTTTCCGCCAAAGTTTATGAAGATGCAAAGTTTATCTAATACGCAACGAGTTTGTGTGGCGTACCTGGGTAAGATCCAGTTTAATCAAACCCATATGTGAGGCTTCTCCTACTGCAGTCTCGTTTGGCACAACATCTGATAATATGTGTATAGCCCTAAATGGTTGGTGCAAGAAACAATGTGACTTCAAACTATCGTGGAATTCACGAGCGGTTTCTAGGTCCTCGCTTCATAACTGCAGGCTGGGCATGCCATCACTGGAAAATACGCTTAAGTAATACGACATTTCTGCGGGTGTGTTAGTAATCGACAAGGACTTACATAAATCGTGTATTGTTCTAGGTTTGAACATGAAGATCCAATTTTGTATGTTGTTGCTTGATTGAATGATATGTGCCGCGCAAAGTAAAATCGCGCGATATATGTTAAACTCTATGTATTTGGTTGGGTTTATTATGATGTAAATTGTATGATGTGGTATATAATATTCATGAACGTTAAATGCTGCAAGGTAAGCTCCTTCATCATGCATGTAACATATAAAGAACATGCACAGACCAGAGACAGATATGCAGGACATCACGTGAAACTGTGTGAGTGCATGACATGAAAGAACAATCGGCCCGTGCTGAAACGGTGGGCTCAAAAATGGACCCAGAAGCCCTCATACTGCGCTTGAATGTCAGGCAGTGCGATAGACACTCTCAGGGAGGTTCGTATTCGGTCGATATATGACCGTGGTGAGTCCGCGGAAAAATTGACTTTTTCTAGAAACCCCTCGTAAAGTCGGCCACCCACAAAGACACATGGCTTGAATGTGCCAATTTTTTTCTGAGACTGGCCCAAGGAGTTGAAATATAAACAAAATATTTTTGCTTTGAAATAGTTTTTCATACATGATTTCGTGCAATGCTGGGCTGAGCTGTTTCGGATATTAAGATGATATTTATATCACATAGAAATGCATAAGGTTTTGCTCATAATGTGTTAATAATGTTAAATGAGCAGCTGTATGTAAGAATTAAAGTGGAGAGTATCTTTTGTAGATAAATTCCTCTATCAGCATTGCTCACCCCGTCGTGGGAATTATTTGGCGCCGGAGGCCCATCAGAGATTAAACTCTGGTCCAGTCTTTAATGGTAAAGAAGGTCGACAGGAAGTGATATGTATTTGTGTGTGTACCTTTCTAATATTATGTAAAAGAGAAGAGTTGTAATAAACTCATTTCTGAATTGTTTAATACAATGACAAGTTTTTTCCATTTATAAGGCTTTGATATGTCAAAGGCCATCGAATAACTTAGAGGACTCGAAAACACCTGGAGGTGTAGGAAATGCCAGAAAGGCTATTCCAGCGGCAGTTAGCCTTCCAGACAGGGGCTTCGTCAGCGACAACGCCGGGTCTGTGGTCACGGCAGGGTTCCCCGCCGCTGATGATGGTTCGTGTTTGTCGCCGTTTCGTACGCGACATAGTATTTTCATGTCGCTGACAATGCTTTGTTTCTCCGCCGTGACGATGTTGCGATAGATATCATGGTCAGGATCGAGATGGTCACAACAACAGGTCGGGCAAATTGTGTTCAGTCTCTTTGGCATGACTTTATGTCACTATTGTTGTTTATGTCGGGAGCAGTCGGTCAAGATCAAGAGTTTTACGCTGCAACAAAAGATTTTTAAGGCCGCCACAGAATACAAGTGGTGAGACTTATGTCGGCTGTAGTATTTTTGTGTCGTGATAGAGTTCGCCTTACCGTGTTTGAGGTCGCGAATAGCATTTTTACAATCGCGACAGGTAGTCATCGATGGATTTGGGGATCGCAACAGCATTTTCTTTGGCCACGACCGAAGTTGCAAAGGCCAAGAGATTTTAATGCAAATGTAGAATATGATGTCGTGACAAAGTAGTCTAAGCTTGTGTCGCAACAAGGTGAACCCTTCGTCAACAAAAGTTCAACATGGTTTTTCCATGTCTCGCCACAGCTTCGTCGCAGAAGTAAAGGGCACTACGCCGCTAATCCAGTTATGCACGCGCCAAGCAGATGCTCAGAGCGATAGTGTGTCAGAATATGCTTGTCGCAGAGAAGGCCAGTAACGCACTAAGGAATGTGCCAGCGCATCGACAAGACCTGGGGGTGCACTTACTGGGGCAGATATGTCGCGCCAGAATTCTCAGTCGTGATGTGTGACTTCATGCAAAAAAAAAGAGAAAAAAAAAGGACCCCTCGACGGAGCGCCACAAAGATGGTGCTAAGAGTCTAGGTTTATAAACAATTTTAGCTAGACAAATGCATAATTCAATGACCTTTGTCTTGAATTAGGTTACACGACATTTAGGACTCATAGACACAAGTTAGATCATGCATTCATTATATCTTTAATGAATTATTAAGTGTTATACATCGTGATGATAAAGGTGTTATATAACGTGGTGAATTATATACTTGGTAAATATATGAGAAACGTTGAATTGTGTGGTGAGAAAATAACCTTAAAGGCCCTGGGTAAGTAAAACAACATGTTAGTTCAGACAGGGCAGATAATAGCGTGGGCATTGCGCGCAACTACACCACTGAACATGGTGTGAAAATCTCACTTTCTATTCGACACATGCAGATGGCAGTCGAGGGAGGGGACAGGGTCGCCCACAAAGAACCACCGCCAAATCAACAGGCTCAGATACGGTGCTACAACCGCCATACCGCCAAAGCAGTCAGTCAAGGAAGACCCAGAGTGCAACCCTGTAGCTTAAGGGCAGAACATCCTCCACATTCACTGGGTGGGGCGGAACGCGGTAGTCAATTGGTTCGCAGGGAAGGATTTTGAGGCCATGAGACACCTTCATGCCACGAGGATCAAAGCAATTACGCTTTAAGGTAAAGACGTATGACACGGGAGAGTTCCAAGAGCTCTTCATGAGTAAGTTCTTTCTCAGACTGCCAGGTGGCGAAAGCTCGTGAGTTCCATGTTAAAACAAGGAAGTATGATCAGACTTAACAATGAGCTGGGCAGTTCACCCGAATTAGCATGTTCGGATAATAGCGGCCACGATACGGCCAAGGTGAGGAAGCTGAGGATGGCCCAGCTGTCCATCTGGGTAAAGATCGTGACCTCCACAAGAAGTGGAATCTAGGTCAAGATCGCCATGGCCAGAGAGAGAGAGACGCACTAAGCATCCGAGATACAGCAAAGCCGGTGACAAAGGAAGAGGGGTCAAGGCTAGGATCACGACATGTTACCATTGTCATCACCAACACATCACAAACACCGCTTATCAGTGGATCCCAGACGCCACATCCCGGGGCCATTAGTGAGGCACACTTCGACATAGTTTGTTCCTTCTACCAACACGAGCCGAGGAACTCAGATTTGTACTTCGTGGTGGGCAAGACAAAAGATATGGCTTCAAGTCATTCATTTTCGGCCCATTTTTCTCATTGATTTTTATCTAAAAGACCGATTATATGCGTAATAAATAACTCACCAAACTCGTTACACAAACAGAAATTCAAGAGAAAGAGTGATATCAAGTAAAGAGAATGTTAAAGTGGCCGAAAGCAGAATGACACGACCAATAATGATGTCGCAGAACAGGAGAGGTGTGCACGAGGAAGAAAGGGGACCTGGCGTCACTTGACAAGAATGGCGAACACATCGTCGCAAACCACAAACTCCGGGCCATAAGGGGCATAATCGCGCAGAACGAAAGGTGTCGTGAACAAAAACTCGTCATGCAACCATAATTAATGAAGAACAGCATGACGTCGCGGATATTTCGAGGTCGCCGTAATTGAAGGTCGCATTATAAAGCCACGATTTATGAGATCATCGGTCGACGCGGGTAAAGAGGCCTACATCAACACCGGAATCGTGAATTGTTCCTAGATGGTATCGTAGATTAAACGCGAATTTAAGGTCGCGACGTCATTGTGGAAGCCCAACAAGATAAACCTTCTCGGGAAGAATGACGTGATATAAATCGGCGTCACAACAAAAAAGTTTCGCCAATTATACTGAGAATGAGTCGCCACAAAAGAAACTGGTGGTTTTGATGATGTGTTTTGAGATAAACAAGTCACCAAATAAAAGTTCATATAAAGGCGAATCAGTACGCGAAGGTGAATCAGGCCGCATTATTGACAACCAGTCAGCCAAATGGAACGAACCAAGATAAAACGCACATCAAAGTTGTGGCCCAATTTCCGTAACTTATAAATAAGCAAAATACATCAAGGAAAGCAAATTTCTCAAATACGAGAACTAGAGACTTTGGCAGCCTAAGGCCCATGTATTTGAATTTCGCTTTGTTGTTATTGTGAATAGATTGTTATTTTTCAAATTTTTGGATTTTGACGTTAGTTAAAGTAGAAGCTTCTATCAATAGTAATTTATTTCTTTCAAATGTCGCCTGATCGTTTCCGAATTTGTGGCAAATTCTTAAACTGGATCAGTGTCCATCTACAGCAGCCTTTGATCTGAAAGCCATTGTAGGTGCACAAAGTAATCGTAGAACCCAAATTTCCATTGAATTGTTAATCTATCTTTCCTGAGAATGACCACAATTTAACTCGCTTTAGTGGGAACCCACTACTGGTTCTAAGATTTATGATAGATCTCAACATTACGTCCATAACCCAATAGACTGTCATGTTCTACTCGTGAGGCCCTCCGAGTGACACAGAAGGCATTCCGAGAGTAGTGGAATAATTTCAAAGGTAACCCGATAATGGAGGATCTAATGCTTCCAGAACAACGATAAAACGTCACTGAAACAGATTGGTGCCGAATGACTCATCATCTAAAAGCAGAGTTCTCACTCACCAACAAGTCTAAACCTCGTGGTTATAAGGATCTAATCAAGGAAAGGATGCATCGTTCAATTTTGAGAGAACCAAATGAGAAACCTACGTTATACCTTAAGGTTCAGAGCTATAAGGTTTGCCCATGTTCAATGGGCATGAAAAATAAAATATCCAGAATAAGGCAATCCAGGATTGAAAGCAGTTTATCAATCCTCCGTCTTCGAAAGAATCAGAAGATTAGATGATGAACAGTAATGTAAAGGAGATCCAAGTGCACTACCATACCGACAGTTTTAACTGTGGTTCATGAAGCAAAGTTACGTGAGTAGTCATAAGAATCGATGTTTCATAATAAAAAGATTTTAATACCTTTACAACTAAACCGATCAATTTATATTGTATCTCGCCATTCATTTTGTTATTAAACTTCACTTTTCGCTTTTATGCAGAATCTTCAAACGTCACCAAAACCAAATGGGTATGGAGTCTGGAGCAACAAAGATAGCTGATCAGAATTTTGATCACAGGAACCATATCCGGGACCAAACCACTACCACTGTTCACTCAGATGACTCTGGCAAGATCCTGGATCAAACCACAAAAAGAAATGATTTAATTTTGGCGAAACCGCTGAATCACATGAACACAATAAATGTCATGATTATTGGGTTGGATTGACAATAGTCCTCGGGATAACGCTATAAATTTGTAGTATTTTGGTCCATCACTTAAAGAGGAACAACAACTCACTATCATCATGGAAGCAATAAATGAGCCGTGAGTATATTTGAGTCGGTGGTAGACCAATGGACTTCGTAATCAAGGTCGATTACAATCAATGTAATTATCACAGATCAATGATTATATTGTAGCTTGCTATATTCCATAGGCAAGGATATCGCTCTTGATTCGTTTATTCATCAACAGCCGCATCATGAGAATCGTCAGATGCTTGATACTGAAAAAGCCGTTGCATGAGCTTCCCCAGAACCAGAGGTGGATCCAATATGTTTTGCCAGAGTTAGATTCCGATCTTCAATAGACCCATGGCCAGACATGTCTGAGCTTCGATCATCCCCTATTAACGCAGGCGGCTTAATCAGCCCTGCGCGACGATCACGATATCGCCAACACAACCGGTTAGGTTGGTTATCATGATGAAGCACGATAGTTTTGACCTCAGACCAAAACACCGAAAGAAGACGCGATAAGTCACACGTTTCCACTGAGGACGAGGTGAACAGATCAACCACCGCGCGGTTTGGCGAGTGGCAGAGACATTGGCTGTTCCATCGGATTAATTTCGCGTTGATGACTTCATTAGCACCTGCACTGCCACTACTTCTATGACTTCATAGATAACAGCAGAGTTGCAGAACTCCACAACAAACCAGAATTTTATACGGTTTTATTGTAACGGCACCCACCTTAGGGTGCTCCAGCCCACTTAGTTAAGAAAAGGACAAGACCTCTGACGCAGATTCATCAACATTGAATAGTATCACATCAAGAATCACTGTCCGGCATCGAGGATTGATGATTTGTTTGATTAGCCAAGAGGGCTAGTCAATCCGGGATACCGCAACTTGGTAATCAATCAGAGTTAGAAAATATCCCCAAGAAACATTAGATAAAATGGCATTTGAAAGGTTCATAGTGATGCCATTTATTTGACGGCATCGTCTGGGCCAACTATGGATCTCATGCATAGGGTAGACCCCAACCTTACGACTTGGCCGTCAGTCTCTACTGATCGGCATTTTGATCTGTCCCAATCCAAGAGGAGAATGAGGATCACTGAGGATTGTTTCCAGCACTCAGAGAAGACTGGCCAGACGCCTACAAGTGCTCATGAAGCTCGGGGCTTACCGAGGTGAGATTCTAGGATACAGTCGCCTTTGGTGTACTCAGTGGAACCAGGAGGAAGGCTCGAGGCAAGCAGGAGGCTGAGAGGCCGAAGCCAGCCTCCTTGAGACTACTTCAGGACCCACAGGCCAGAGATTCAACAGGACTTCTCCATTATTGTAATTTATTAATTTGCATCAATTCTGGCTGATCAAATTCGAGCGGAGTTCAATCCCGCAAGTAGAAGGTGTGACTTAGGAATCAAAATGAGGTCACGCACCTACATATTCGATAGTCCCCTGAAAGGACAAAGGTGTCACGCATTGTGATGCCTCAATAATTTAATCGGGATGTTTACGCAAACTGGAGGTAGCTACGGCTCTACAAGAAGTAAAGATTCATGAGGAATTACCCCATGCATGATGGCGGAGTTACGTTAATAGCCTTCGCCAAGATTTGGCACCCACTACCTATATGGTGAGCGCCGAGCAAGCCACAAAAGTCTAAGTGGGAACTTTACACGGACTCAAAGACGAGGCAACGCTTTATGGATGGCACCGAGGAGGACTTACTTTGCATTACCATCCCGATAATGTGGTTGACGCCGTCAATGGGTCACAGGAGTAATTAGCCAGTAGTTTCTGCGCGGCGCTGGCGCTAGCCATGTTTCGGGCTATAGTACGATCAAGCCCGGTGTGGTGTCCGAGGGAGTTTAGCCACACGCGCTTCTCCACCGCTTTGCTGATTGGAGTCCTTGGCGCAAGACGCAAAGAGCAGTCCATCGTGGACCCAGTACAATCAAGCACGGCATCAAGGCCACATTCATGTGGTCTTCATAGTAGACCAGTTGGGTTCCCAGCTGACAAATTTCAGAGATATATCCCTGGAGTCTCATCACTTTGATTTACGTGATCGTGTGGCAGATAAATGGCTTGACCTCGCCGCCAATATTACCGAGCGGGATTGAAGAGATGATGTTGGGACTGTCTGATGATAACCTCCAATTGTCGAGGTAAAGGCCGCGTTCTGAGCGCATGTCACCACCATTGAGGTAGCGATATGGGAACATATCACATTATTCTTGCACCACTGAAGCATGAAACATTAAATATAATGCGGTGTTATTAGGATCTACGAATCCCGAAAATCCAATCTTCTGCAAAATGAAAATTGTATTTTTAAAAACCAAATTTTCAAACCCTGATGATCGCAAACGATCACCACGAATCGCCCCCACAACCCGCTACCACATCGACTCACGACCGAGACGCTTCTTCCACCACGTTTAAACCTAAGGTCGGGCCGTGAAACTACCGCAGACATGATACACACCCATTGGCATGTGACTCTAGCACGCGGCATGTTGCACAGAGAGGTAGAGGCGAACGACGCCAGACGATCGCCACGCCCACAAAAATCATAGCGTTAATACAAGGCGGAACGAATGAAAGCAATTATACGAGAAAACTCAGAACAGTTGTCTTCATTTTTGAGACAAACGCGCGTGGCTGGAACTTGACGGGCAACAGTCGGTTGAACGGAGATAGTCGGCAGCCCTCTAGATATGCGCGCCGTTCTGACCGTTTATCTCTATTTTCAAGAAGTGTGTTCATTTAAGAGGCCACGCAGGGGGATCTGATTCATATTCCAAACCCAAGAGGCAGGATTTTTCACTGAAGACTTTGGCTATCATGTAAATGGTTGGGGATGTTTGAGGCCTGATTGTACCGGCTGATCTCAAACATTTAAACCGGTTTAAAACCCATTGTAGGCCATGAACAAAGGCCAACCCGAGACCACCGCTCACTCTGGCAGTGACGCATTCTTGGTGAATTTTTAGTGTTGTTATGATCCAAATGAGACCTGGTTAATTGTTAATTAAATCTATGGAGCGAATCACTTTGTAAGTATTGATTGAGAATCAATATGAATTATGGGAATTAATCGTTAACATGCACAAATATATTAGCATTGAATTGCTTGAAATCAGGAGAATTAATATGTTAATGCATTAAATTAAAACAATAACATGATGGGAATTATATAAAAACATGATTGTGTAAGCCATGAATTGTAATTAGCTCAAGAATTTTGATGTTATTATGCACCTAAACAACATGTATGGGAGCAAATTTGCCATATGCAAATGATATATTGGTATGTGTGGTTTGAGAATTTATACGATTCATATAACTTAGAACCTAAGAAATAGTGAGTGCAACACACAGAACAAAAGGATATTTTACTCTATTAAAGCTGAGCATGTAAGGAGTCGGAGCACCTTGACATGGATTGGTCATGGTGACATTCGAGTAGGTTCATAATTGCTTGGATGATTGTTATCATGGCATGTAATTTAGCGGAGTCACCCATGGTGTGAAATTATCATCGGTTAGCCACTCTATGGATCATCATTTGCCAAGGGCGCACAGGAGGACAACGCCACTAGAGGTCCATTTAGAAGAAAGCCATGCTTTGGTATTTTCATCATAACTTTGCATGAATGTAAATCTTAAGATATGTTTTGAATATAAGAGGTGATTTTTAACTTTCAATGAAGAATAGTTATGAATATTGTATATTGATGGGGCCCATGGTCATTTTACTTTATACCGTGTGGTCATTGTAAACTGTCAGATAGGTTGTATTTGGATTAGAGCTCCCGTAAAGGATAATCCACTAATATTCCGCGGCTGATTTCAAGGTCAGTTAACGACACCCCGCTTTTGGGGCATCACAATCTGATATCAAAGCTAAGGTGGGACATTACCTTGGGAGCTCTGCAGGGGAGCTGAACGAAACCAGAATTATGGAGCGGCTTAGCTTATGTCATGAATAAAAAGAACATCACAAACTCAGTATTTCATAAGATAACAGAGTATAATGAAGATCATAGAAGTGAGATAACGCTTAACGAAATTTGATGGGAACGTTAATCTGCATCCGTACCGTGAATGAAATGTGATGTAATCGATCAGTGCTGTATATGGATCGTGCAAAGAGCAACATGAGTGATGAAGCACTACTGCATGAATCAGGTGATTTGTATGCTCGGTGAGTAGATAGAGAAAACGCTGAAACACTGAGCTGAGAAAAGAGCAACCTTAGTGCTTATGAAATCTTTTCTGTGCAAAATGTCCCAACTGAAAACAATACATATAAAATTTTGATGTTAGTTCAGCTGAACATAAACAGATTTGTATATGAAACCTGAAAATTCTTCCAATGTGAGACAAGAAAAGGGTTAAAATTTAACCCATAAAAATTTTGGTTGCAGTAGTTTTCCGCATCTATAATACTACAGCAGTAAGAGCTAACAGAAAGAAAAAAACGATGTGAAAAAATTCGCTTAAGACGATGGGCTTGACGTTATCGACGGAGTAACGATATTAATGACGTACGCACGCGCCAGAGTCGCCCGCTTAGGGACCGGCCACGCCACGTGGTGTCAAGACGTACCCACGACACGGCCGTGGAGGCCTCGCCGATACGTCAGACAATGGTTACGACACGCCACCGCGGGCGGTGGCGTTGCGCACGGCACGGCCCGCCAAGGAGATCGCTGACACAAAACTTGTATCGGCCGAAAGAATCCCTTTGCGGTCGCTATACGCGCGTTTCAGAGGGTCTGGCCGCCCCACGAAGACGGGCGCGGGCTTACGACATGAGCCGACGCTGCGCACTGCGATCCAGAGGGTCACACACAATCTTTTGACTGAGATGAACAGCCATCGCCACTTAAAGATGACGCGACAAAGGATTGACACGCTTGGCCATTCTGATACTCACGAGGAGGTGGCAACACCGCCAGCTGACGCCATGACACGCTGCCTGAACGCACTGCCCACACGCGCAGAAGCCGTAGTTCATGTGGTGCACTGCAACCCGCTTTTGACCTGCTGCACTGCCTTCAACGGTTAGACACCGGTCACGGTAGGTTTTCAAAAATAACAAATAAAATAAAATTTTCTAAAATAAATTCTTTGTTGTTAAAAATGATTTAATGAAATTCACTGTCTCACCTAGGAAATGCAATTTCAAATACCAATGTATGAAATGTCAGATAAGGAACAGTCCTCGTGGCCATGCTTAACCTTAGAGATTAAGCATTAGAATTTAACTTGTCATCACATAGATATTGAATGAGGCATGATCAGGAGGTTTATACAAGGTACTGGTCAAAGACTCCCAATATTTCACCAACATCGATACTTTTGATCAAGCTACTGAGGTCAGAGGGTATTAACCACCGCATTTCACAAAGCAAAAGTGTAGCCGTGGAGGTCCGAGTAACTCTAGATAGACGTCCCTCCGACATTCACAAGGGGAGGAGATCACGTGAAGGCACTATCGTTCAATGAAAGGGAGAGAAGGTATCGAGGCTATGGAGACACCCTTATACCCACTGTGATCAGCCGTGATTCACTAGAGGGTGAGGCCCAAGTATGGTGGAACTGGGCAAAGACCTCTAGAGATCTGTGAGGCAAGACTCGGCGTAATCCCAGCGATTTTTCATGGGTGAAGTATTTTCCTAATCAAACATGTAGTGCTCAGGAGTTCAGAGCCGAGGCAGGAACGATGATGATGGAGTATGGGCCGATTCAACGTAGCCGCACACATTTACGGTAGTTGATGGCTGCGTGGCCACGACGTGGACAAGGTTAGAGATTCGAGAATGGTTGTGCCAACGGCAAGATCAGAAGACTTCGCCATAGACATGCGCATGGACCATGGTCGATGTACCGCCATAGAGCAGGAGAGAGATGTGAGGATGGTCAGGTATCCGAAGCCGCATGTCGTGAGAAGAGGATCACCTTTCTTCTTAGTCTGGGTGAGGCAAGACTTCGCTTCATACTAATTTCGTGACCAGGCTGTAGACGTGGGGCATTTAGTCGCAAGTATGATATGTTATATTTCATGATACAAACAGTACGTGAGAGAGAGACTGGATTACCCCAGAGATGTGATCCCAAGATTTTGTGGATAAACATACAGTCCCAATTAGTCGAACATGAGAGAGCGCTTCATTCCTCCACACCCTAATATGGCCGAGGAACTGGCTTAGCCTTGGTACATAAGACCGGCAAAAGACAGATGGCCGAGGGTCGAGTGTGGTCGAGGCCGCACAGACTCACAGGCCTGACTTCTAGTCGAGAAGTGCGCATATGTTATTTCAGCTGACAAAGCCTTGGGTTATGAGATCAGACGTCTTTTAGGGAGGCAGAGAGGTAGCTCATGTTACCGCAAGTCGAGCATACAAGGCAATTTGATATATGTGGTAATGCTTTCTCGCTTCAGACTGTCACTAGAGTAGCGAAACTTTAATCATTCATTCATTAATGCACCTGCAAAGACAGATCAGACTTTAGATAACGAGTCTTATAGTCACGTGGATGCTCTTCCTAGACGACTCCACAGGCCTGGATCAGGAGTTGGGATCTCCCTTGATTTCGCTTCGCATGGTGGACTTTGATCATTCGCTTCAAAAGTGTGCATCGTGTGACATCGATCACCAGTGGTGGATCTGATGGTCATTCACCACTCTATGGAGGGTTTAGTTTGGTCTTCGAGACTACATTCAACGAAGACTCATAATTCAACCAGAGTTCAAGAGTAACAAACAAGGCAATAAGTAAAGCAACAAGGGGGTCGCATCCTGTGGGAAAAGTGTGGAGTTGTGGTGAATGAGACCTAAATTTAGTATCCGAAAGGGTTCGTGGTGTAAGATCCGTGAGATATCCACTTCTGTATGGTAAGAGACCCGGGGAGATATCCCACCTATGTGTGAAGTGAAGAGACCTGCAAGCTATCTCGATCGGTGGGTAAGAACCCAATAAACCAAACGTGGTGGTAGAGGACTGGAGATATCTCTGACTCTCTGTGTGGGTATGAATCTTGCAGATATCCCAAAATTTCTGTGGGGTGTAAGAGACCCGAAGGATATCTTGAATTTCATAAAAGAATCCAGATATTTAAATGCAAAGACCAGAGAACTAAATTTTGGAAGATGAGATATCCCAAATGTGGGTGTAAGAGAATCCTGATATCCGACTGTAGACCCGTGGAGTTAATAGAAATTTTGTGTGGGTAAGAGACCTGAAGCGTTGTCCGAATGTGGGTGTAAGAGATCCGGAGAGTGTCCAAAACTCTGCAAGAGACCCACGAGATATTCGAAATTTGTGGATGTAAGAGGCTCACAAATGTAGGCCTAAAGTTCATGTCTAGAAACACACATGTTAATTAAGACTTAGGGTCGGGAGCGATAGGAGTCAGATGACCTGGTGATGAAACACACCACTACATGGTTATCACGACTAGAGTTGAGTGACAGAGCCTGGAGTGATGAGATGAAAACACACTGGGCCATGGTTATCATCAATGACTTAGAGTCGAGTGATAGGAGTCGGGAGTGACTTGTAGATTTGGATACCCATTGAAATTGTATCGGGTGTCACGAAGGTCGGCAAGGGCTCTGTAGATACGAATGTCATTCATCATGGCGGATTAGTCAAACATCGTCGATTTGTGACCTTAGGGTCACACATATCACTGCCAGCGACGCGTAGGAAGCTACATGGCGCACGGCTGATGCGGTGTGAATTTGATGAAATTCTTTAAGCGGGGGTGGTGAATGAAACCCAGAAAATCCAACTTCTCGGAATGGCAAATGGTACGTAAACCCGAAATTTTTCTAAATCTTTGATTATCAAATGATCAATCGGCGACCGTCGCAAAACCCATAACACGCCAACGCCAATTTCGCATTGAATTTCATACGCTTTAGGCAACGTGCGGCTCGTGTGTCAGAAACTCGTGAAAGACATGTGATGACATAAGAGTCACCACTACATGTACCCAAAGCACAAGTGTCACGAGCAGAGAGGATGGTACTTGATGGCTTGGGGACGCATGCCACTGCAAAATCAAGCAAGACAAAGGACACAAGTGGTCAATGGTTAATGAGAATAAAGACAAAACTCGAATGCCACTTCTTATATTTTTGAGACAAAAACGCGGTGTGTTGAACTGGATTGGCGTGAGGTTTAAGAATTTAGAGAGAGAGTTCTAGATTTGGCGATCGTCGACTCGCTTGCCTCTCTACTGCATCAAGAAGTAAAGTCGTTTCACTCACAGGGCCAGTCGTGGACACCTCCATCATGGAGTTCAACCCAAGAGGTGTGGATATCACACGTGTTATTCCCGCTTATTTAAGGAATGGTTAGGGATGCTCCAGTGGCTGGCTTGATTTACTGTGAGCGATCTCAAACATTTTGAACCGAGCGGAGAAAACCTATCAGGTGGGCCATGAACAAAGGTCAATCCGAGGGTTTCAACTCACATGAATAGCAGACGGATTTTGCATGAATTTTTGTTGTCGAAAGTGATTCAAAATGAATTACTGACTACACTTTAATATGGAGTTAATTCTTGTAAGTGGTTAATGAGAACTAATAATACGGAATTATGAGAATTAATCAGTTTAAGGCGCATGCAAACATATTAGCATGAATGACTGAAATTGTGTGAGAATTCAATGTTAATGCATGAAATTAAATATGCAATATGATGTGGAATTATATAAAAATATGATTGTGTGTGTTTCATTGGAAATGTAACTGTATCAAATGTCATTGTTAATTTTGATGTTAATGATGTGAATTAAATAACATGTAAAGTATAAAATTTTGGTTAATATATGGCACTGATATATCATGTGGCTTGAGAATGTGATAATGCATCTATATATAACTTTATGAACCAATAAGTGGCCTAGTGAGTAACGCATGAAAGAAATAAAAATATTTACTCAGATCTTCGCTAGTGATATGAGGGAATGCAAGGAGACCCACATGATTTAACAAGTGTAGATTCTAAGTGTCCATAATTGCTTGGATGTGGATTTGTTTGCCATGACATGTGCACTTAAAGGAGTCACCCAGAGAAAAACGATCAACGCTTCATTTTTTTACCTTATTATGGATCACCATCGTGAGAGGTACAGTATAACCCATCACTACCAGAGGTCGATTTAAGAGTTTGACGCGGCTTTGGCATTTTTATTTTGTATAAATATGTATTGGGTAAATCGAATATATGTTTGAATTTAAGTATTTAACTCTTGAACCAAGTGCCATAGCGCTGAAGTATGTATATCATCGAGGTACGTCTATGCCATTTTACTGCATGTGAACCCTGGCAGCGCTTTATCTGGGTCTAGTCCCCACTCTCCCTTTTTTCTAAGAATCTAAATCAACCCTTCAAACTGATATCACATGTGGTCGTACCACTATTCCCATAACCTATATTAATTTTCCAAACAAATTTTTAGGCAAAAATGGTCAAACAAATTTTCACATCGAAAATAAATCCAAAGTGTAATAAACTCACCTTGGAGCTGAAGAAAATCTGTAGTCCTGTGGATACCCCAAACCAAACCTTTTGATTTCAACCCGCTGAATCTTCAAATGAACCTGATTCTGCACCCACTGCAGCCTCTGCTCTTTCGAGTGGGAGTACTGCTTCGACCTAATAAATCTCGACACTGATGAACTAGCTATGGAAGAGAGAGCTTTTCTTTCCTCTACTGGTTTTCTTTCTAATTTTAAACAGCAAATATGCCTCCCAAACCTGAATTTCTTATTTTCCTCATCAGAACCTTAATTGAGCTTGATATGGGGCCTTCACATGCCGTATAACCATTTCGCCTCGTCGCTTTCTCAACTTAAACCATTTAGATTTTCGACAATCATTTAATTGAACTGGGCCCGGCTGGCTACCCCATCCTTTATGTAATCTCTGGCCCCTGTCACTACCATCATTTAGAAAACTGAAAATCTAGCACCGTCAATTATGAAACTTTTTCTGATCACAGATTCTCAGCAATCCAAGGTCTGAATCCTTCTTGGCCATCCCGGAGACGAGAAAAACATGGCTGTTCCTTTACTTAACAACGACATGCCATGATGAATGTGGATCACCTTATCCTATATCCCAGTCCCACCACCCCACACACGTGACACACACGCCAACGCAAAAGTTGTCATCGCGTTTATTCTAACCCTTTATAAAAAGGCTTTTATGAGTAACCTAAACTTTGATAACCTCCGAGAACCGCTCATTCAAAGTTCTTGGTACCCACTTATGACAACAACTCTGACAGCCTCATCTCGATAGTCTCCGAATCCTAATAACCCATATCTCAGACAATTCGACTTCGGGATTTTCATAAAATAACTTTATTTTTAAAGCTGGACTGACAACGCATTCATGCTTTGATAGTTCGAGAACCGCTTTATTTCAAAAGCATCGACGTTTCTTCGATAATCCGCTTTATTTCGCATCACGGCCTTCTATAACCTCAGTAGATCTATATTTTGACGCCGTCCCATGTTACCAGCCCACCATCAATACTAAACACAATACCATCTTTTTCATGCACTTTACACACCCATGTCATGACAGATTAGTATAATGCAATGCAATCATGTTATCGCTGGTTCTATATTTATGCTATATATAATGAGGGCTTTACATGTAGGTTTAATTTATTACATTATTCATGATCATTTGACATTATATCGACGCTTACAAAATCTAAATAACCATACAACAGATGCCGTTAACATATCACACTTTATTATCAAGCATCTCTGCTTCACCACTAGCACTCTCGCAACGACATCCATCAACTCAAAGACTCAGACAAGGACATGTCCACAACTAGCTTACATGTCATAATGTAATATCTTATTCATGCTTAATATAAGTCAAAACCATTAGAACACACAATTTGACTTCCACACACTAAACCGCGACATCAATTCTAATCTCACAATGATATACCATAATTGTGGGCAAAAATCCCACACAATCATTAAACAAACTCAAGCTGAAAGTAACCTAAAATGACCATATTTAGTTATAAAGGTTTGATTTGTGATTCAAAGCTTAAACTCAATTTCTTCGAAGAGGCTACAGTCTTTAAGTGACAGTCCAAATTTCAATTTTTCCCAAATAAAATCGGGTCCCAAACCTTAAGTAGGTTCTAATTAAACAGGCAACTTGGAGTGTACCCCCAGAAACTAATTATAACTTAGCCTAGAAGTCCCACGCCACGCTTGGGTAACTCAAATCCTAAGATCAAGTTCTAGATTGTGGCATAAGTTCCAGAATGACAATCAAATTCTCACTTTTGCAAACTAAAAACTCACCCCAAACCCGCACAAGATAGGTTCGGCCAAAAATTGGAGCAAACTTTAAACTGACCATAACTTAAGTTCTGTGTTTCGATTAAGTGATTCAATCCTAACGCTGTTATCAAACAGGCTACAATTTCCTAGTGTCATTAGTCCAAATCTCCTTCAACTAAAATCGGGGCCTGTAACTGGACATCATATGTGGTCGAACAGCCACTATTCCATAACCTATTGACTGCCAACAACCCTTAGTGCAAACCACAATTGTACTTTGGGAGTATTAAACTCAACCCAAACAGCCTTACACTGCTGAAAATAACCAAAAGAGGAAGAATCCCTACTTGAGAATCTAGAAGTCCCGTGGACACTTCACGTAAACCAAACCTTGATTTCCCAAACTCCTCACTTGAATCTTTTAGCGAAATCCCATTGATTTTCATTCACTTATAGCTCTCACAAGTAGATGAACTTCCCATTATCGTCTGATGAATTCGATGGATCGAACAGATCAAAGAGTATAAAGTCCAAGAGCTTTTCTTTCTCCTCATGGGTTTTTTTTTTCCAAAGAAAAATCTGCCTCCCCACCAAAACTAACTCTTTCTTTTTTCTTCTCTCTTCATTTTCCCTTCTTACTTAACTTTAATTGTTGTCTGACATGGTCTCACGGAATAACAAAACCACTCCAATGTGCTCTGCTTTATCCCAAAAACCATTTATTTTTCGCCTAATTCATTTTAATTGAACTTGGCCCAAGTTACTTCCCTCGACTTCCGAGATTTAAAATCTCGCCCTTGAGGTCACCACTTACCCAAAAACAGAAAATTCATGTCATGACCATGAAACTTTACCACTGTGGATTTGCAGTAAGTCCAACTACGAACCGCCACACTGCAGATTCAGAGACTCTCCATTTGAACCAAACGACCATTTTAATTTTTAAGAAAATGAATTTTTCCTGGGTTTTTTATACCAAATGACCCTCACCCTCTATCACCTCGTTTTTTGTTTTATTAAAAGCAAATGTTTTAAGCCTTTCAAAATCAATGGAATTGTCGAACAACCTCAAAGATTCATAGCCACCAACCATAACTCGCACAAAGTCGAATCCAAATAAGCTTCTTCTTTATGCAATCAATAGACACAACCTAGTGGCAATGACGAGGACAAGGGTGCTCCTTAGACTAGACCCATACATTGAAAATTCACATGGAGGTCACACAACTATCTATCTTATATCTCTACTCAAACCCCATGATTCTAAGGATGCACGGACCCTAGAAACTCAAATAATTACACCTAATATCAGGTATATCTCTATCCCATGATAATTAAATGGTATCATATGGTCCGATTCAATCATCACTTCTTCGCCCCACTCAACCACAAATCAGCAACATCACAAATACCCACAAGCATTAAAAGCAAGAATGAAACATCAACCAGTGGCGGAAAATAAAGCTTCACCTATAGAAATATGGGAATTGAAGACCGTTCTCGCCACTTTAGCCCCAAGAAAACTAACTCAAAGATAACTTAGTGAATTACAACCATCGTGAAAGAAAAACAAAAAGAGAGTGAAGAGAATAAATAGATTTGAGAAAGCTCTTCTCTTCTTCTTCCTTCTTTTCTTCTTCTTCTTTCTTCAAGAAAGCTTCCTTTCTTCGCGAAATGCCCTCATGGTGCTTTCCACCCAGCGAACCTATTTCAAAAACAATGTTCTTTTATAGCTGCCGCTATGAAGACCAAAAAGATGGAAAACCGTCGGGCCGCTGTAATGTCGCGAGAACTTGAGCGGGCTAAGATATCGGCAACGTGGAGCAACATCTAGCAGACGTTATCCACGTTTGGCCAGCCACGGGCTATTACATGCCTTATAACACGCCTCAACTGAGGTTTCAACGCCGCTGTGGACCTCAGCTTTCACCACTTCATTTTTATGTTACTCCATTTTTGTCCACCTGCTGCTGAACTGGTTCTTTCATTATTCAAGGGTGACTCTAAACACAAAGATGAGCAACAAGACAGAACACTTATGTATATCTAAAACTACAAACTAACACAAAAACATTATAGATAAAAATGAGCACAATGGCTGCACCATCAACGACATATTCAAACATCTACACTTGACATCCTGACTTTAGGGGTTTCTTGACTTCTTTCTTCTACTCTCTTATCCCAAAAGATTTAAACATACTTGAAAATCCCGCTGGCTAACGCTGGGAAGAATAGAAATTCAAGCCCTGCAAAATAGTCATGGGGTGCATATTTTGTTCCTCAACCCCCAACACATTGTGGACCCCAAATGCGTTTAAACCAATATTTTAAAGAATCGATTAGATCCAAAGCCTGTCTTACTAAGGGCTACACAGCACTAGATCTGATCAATCGACAATTTTAGTTTATCACAACATAACTGCAAAACTCTGCCGTATCAACAAACAACCCATTCACTAACTCGATCAAAAAATGAGCTCAAGAGCTAACTAAGTAATTGATAGATGAGGGAGATGAACAATAATCTGATCCAGCTTCAATCTGCGAGACACTGCAGTTCTCACGCCCAAAGTAAGCTCTCGTTCATGTTTCAATGACTTAACTTCTTTTTTCATTCAACTTGGTTTCTATTGGTAATGTGCAAACACGTCACTATTTATTTTTCTTATATGAATTTAATATAATATATATGCTTCATGATGATGACATCATTATGCAATCAAACATTATTTTCTCAAACCGTTTTAAGCAAACTTAATTGATTTACTACGACTGAGTCTCAATACTTTCTTTGGTCTTGGCTAAATAACAATCTTGAATGGAATTTGCATCAATCAACTGAAGCCATGATATTTACCTCAACGAGCCAAGCTTCGTGATGATAGCAAACCCATTCACAACTTGCGGATATTGCTCATGTTGGCAAACTATGTCAATCAATAATTTCTCCAATTCCCGTTTGAAGACCACTTTCTTTAAGTTATCAAATGCATTCTTCGCCGTGTTAAAGGCACATAAACTTTTGGTCTCGTTTCATCCATCTACTACTTAGTGCTTTAGTTGTTTAAATCTGACAAATTAAGCACACAGTCGGATACTCATTGCTCTGCAATTTCATATCTATTTACCTTCGGCAGCAACTTGGTTTGAGAAGAAGCAAACTTACTTTCTTACTCCACAACTGAGTATTGTAAGCTTGAAGCATTACTGTGGTGCTGAACTTTTGCTCCTACATCTTCTCAGTGAGCTCAAACACCACAACAACTCTCCTTCCATGGATAAAAAGGGTCTCCATCTTCTGGTTCAACCAGTTCGACAAACAAGCTACGATTGAGCCGACTTACCACTTTTCGTAAATTGTTCTACTGAAGTGTTTCATACCCAACATGCGATCATTTGTAAGGCTGACATCTTCACCAGCATGTCAAGATCTCTTTGAAACTTCCTAATCCAAAGCCTACGTCTACTCCGATATCTTCACCAAAGTATGTCATGAAGATCTTTTTGTCTTCCGATCAAAGCTTCACGCCACCCCAAACCAATGCTCAACTTGAAGTCAAGGATCATGCTAATAATTCCCAGCCTTGATATACCAAGGATTCCTGATCCAATATTTTCATGTGGTCTTTGTATAACATTTTTGGGTTTAAATTTCATTGTCTTCATATTAATAATATGACTAAAAAGTCATTTTGCTTTTCCATTTTTTGCTTAGTCTATGTGTAGCTGGTTCCTTGTATCGTTTTTCATTTAATTTCACTTCGTCCACCTTTATTTAGCTGCTGTTTCACCTGTTAATTATATTTGGCTAAACTGATATTTAATATTCCTACTTTTAGTTAGTCTCATAAAAACTTTGTGTTCAATTAAAAATCCCTCTCTCCTTTGCGTCCCCAAACAATAACCAACTTCTTCAGTGCCACTACAAGTTATTTTACAAAATTTATTGTCAATAATTGTGTCCATTGTTTTATTTCATTTCATTTTTAATCCTCTTATTCATAAATACAACTTATATTGGCTATATGAAATGAATACTATCTCAGCATATTAGTAATTCTATATCATATTTTTACTATTTAATCAATATTATGGCCTTCTCATCTTACTCATGTTTGTCTCAATAAGTGTTATTTGTAATTGCGTAACAATTAAACCTTATGACTATAATGTAATTAAAACTATATTGCAGAATGGATGTGTTTTTTTGACTTCACAATATATGTTTGTTAAGATTATAAACATTATGAGGCTTAATGGCATCTTAGTAGGCTAAAGGTTTGCTTAAATTTAATACAATATTGTAAATATTACTTACAGTTCAAGTATAGAGGAAATTAAATAAACATGGTGAACATACATATCAATGCTTGTAATAAACCTTATGCTACATTTAGACCTATTAAAATTTAAAAATTCATCAAGAATCACAAATGTCATTAAATCCAATAATTTATTTTTTTAGGGGCACGATGCTTATTGTTGATGACATCATCTTCAATAAAAAAGTCCATCAAAACACTAAATCCAACCTTATGCTTTAAGACAAAAATTTCTTCCTTCACAACCCAACCTCTCCCTAGTCCACAATCTATAATGTGCATTATTTTCTTTTCCTTTTCATATAAACCATCCTCTATTTTTCATTTTTAAATAAATTAAACTTATTATTCATTATTATTCTTATTTATTTCAATATTTTTATTTATACACCTATCCACCCTATTGACAACCCACAACCATGAAATCGTGATATCTTCCAAGGTCCTGAAGATGACCATCTGTTCCAGGATATTGAGACCCATTCTCAGATATTTAATTCACAAATATACAAAATATATGATAGACCATTAATCACATCCACTTTATCAATCTAATTTTATACAACAGAAAACTGTATATTATTCTCCGCTTCAAACATAATATATGACAAAACAAATTGAAAAACAAAGTTTCATCCTGCTTTCCTTTATCCTGAGGTCCAGAGCACGCGGCCACGCTCACCGACCCCAGACTGGAAGTGTCCTAATTGATGGCTAAGCAGTTACAAGAGGAATGACTCCATATACTCATCAAATGGGCAGACATGGTCGCACAACAAACATACACCAAGTCAAATGTCTATATTGGAACATATGTCATATGAAATGGGTCATCATCCCCGAATCATCACTTCTACAGATGAGCAACAGGAAACCGGCTAATGTATTACCAATGACCCATGTATCGAGCCTCATCGCCCATTACCCACGGTGCTAATGGGCAACCAGAACTAGTCAATCTCGCCGACCATCACACAACCCGGTCTATGGGATAAAACATGATCCGGAGTCTTTCGGGTACTGGTAACCTTTCGATCACACCGCTGGTCTCTTACACCCATGTTCTAAAGCTTTCAACACAAGAACTGCCTCTGTTCATTTTCAACAATATATTATGGCATAAGGCAGGTAGTATGGCATATATATATATATATATATATATATATATATTAGATCGTGGAGATCTATCGATCTATCCAAAGTATCGAGTTTCTTCAATACCAGCCCATCAACAATGATGCCGATAAAGCGGTGACCACACCTGAGTGCACACACACACAACATAATGCGATGTCCATGTGTATATGTACAAGCATGCTAACGTTGTGTTCTCATGTTAAGTATGGCGATGCAAACTGGTACATCACTCAATCAGACGAAGGCTGGCGCACCATGTAAACATATAATTCACATCCATTATGGGTTAATACATTAATACATGAGATAATATATCAATCACACATATCAAGATGCTATTAATTGGCTGTCAACAAGAACACAAAAAAATACATAAAATAAACTATTCAGCCATAATAAAAAAAAATCTAGAATTTAGTCCAGATTATTCTCTCGTTAATGACTAAAATCACCACAAACTGGTCCTAAAATTGTCCTTCGAAAAATGTCTACCTGTAATCCATACACCGCTTCTCGTCCCTGATCGATCACCCATGGTTACATGCAAAACTTAACACCTAATATATTTTTTTACCAATTTTATCAACTCAGCAAGCAACACAGCAGCTTTAATCAAACCAACTCAGCTACCATGTGACCAGCCCAAAACTGCCACAACAGTCCAACATGCATTTTTCCATCGCCCACCCAAAATCGACCCGATACTAACCTTCGAATCTGCTCTGCATCAGTTCAAAACAGCCCCATGGTCGAGAACCTAACCCGTGGTCTGCTCAATCCCACACGCCATTACTAAATGAAAAGGAACCCGAGAAGAAACCCCTACGAGGGAGTTTGTCACCCTGGGCTTTTGGTGTCCAAGATCGCAACAAGCCAGACTAACTTTATACCAACATTGCTTCGACCACATCTGAGCGCCCGAGAAATCCTCCATTTTTTCCTTTTTCCTTTCCTTTCTTTCTTTATGTTTTTTTTTTTTCGTTTTCCTTTCCTTTCCTACTTAAAACCCTTTTCTTTCTTTCTTTTCTTCCTTTTTGCTTTCTTCTTTTCTTTCCTCTTACCCAAATCGAATTCTTTTAGCCCCTATCTCTATTTCTACTTTTCTGTATTCTTTCTTCTCATTTTCTTTCTACACTTTCTTCTCAATGATATCATTCCGGGGCCAGCATAAATTTCCCTTCCTTTTCCTTCAATCCAGTGTGCTTGGATTCTCTTTTTTCTTTTATTTTCTTATTTCTTAGCTGCATCATCCTATTACATGGTTTAATGTTAGCCAGGGATCATGTCACATGTACTAACGTAGTTTCATTCTTTAGGTAGATCTCAAGGTTTCTGCCATGGTCACTAGGTGCCATGTGGCTCTTGAAGATGCGGTCACCGACAACTACACACCTCGATTGGCGCACTTGTAATTTCGACTGTCTTGGAATTCAATAAAATTCAACTTGGTAGCTAGATTTCATGAGACGATTCCAATCCAGAACCATTGGCCATCCCGAGATCCAAAAATTTCCAAGTTTAGCCTGTGACTATTTCGCATAAAATTACCGCTTTACCTTTTTTCGTAAAAATGAAATTTTCAGTTTTACATTCTCCCTCTTAAAAGAATTTGCCTCAAATTCTCACATGCACACATACAAATACATGCATACTGTCATTCAATCATCACATGTCAAATAATCACTCCATCCTCACTGGGCAAAGATAAAGTACATTAGTCCACTTCCACGTCGCTCTCCATCACTCCATCGCGATAAAGACCTTCACTAACCCCTGCCACCTCGCCGAACCCGGTCTCTTATCCATGATAATGACCTACCCTCCCCTGGTCTCATTTGCATCAACAAAAAGCCTGCCCAATCCACTGCCATGAGCCTGACCTGCGGCTCTCGAGCATGGAGACATGGAATACGCCATGGAACATTCAATAAACCTCGACAAGGCAACCGGTAAGCAACTATACCCACCTCTCGAAGTGCAATCTTCATGGCCTAATATATTCCCGCGATAGTCTCCCGCCGCCAAACCCCACTCACTCATCTCTAGGTATGGGCTTATGAAGAAGATTCCCACCTCAAACCCCTAGAGGTTGTCGTCAGCCCGCGTAACCTTCAAAAAAAAAAAAAAAAAAAGCAACTCGAGCCGTGAGAAGACTTTATTGATCAAGTCCAATCTTTCTAAGGTGTCACTGAGATCAAACCACCCTGTGGTAGATCTTTCCTTGTACCTCGTCCAAATAAACCGAGATCGGCATGCTGGCCTCCCCATGGTACGCCTCAGGGCTATTCAGATACACCCGACAACTATTGCAGGTTTAACTCACCGCTGGAAAATGCCTCCCAACTACCTTTGAGATCCAGGACGTATGTCCTCTAACACCTCGTGATAGTCCTCTCTGACACCATCAGCCTGTGGATGAAAAGTGCATCATCTCAATCAGGTTCCTATGGCTTCTCTCGAAACTCTTCCGTAATTGAGCCGTAAACCCGATCCCGATTCGCTACGGCGGAGACCGTACCATGCAATCGTGAGGTCTCGTGTACAACTCGCGTAATTCGCCCAGCGCGGGCCACCCTCGCGACAACCGTAAAATGTGCCCACCAGTAATGGCCCACTATCACCCACACCGCATCATGCTTCCGCGAGGTCCCGTGGGTAAGTGAGTCACAATCGCATCGTGATACGACTCACCGCTACCCAATGGTCATCGGAGTAAAATTTCACCTACTCGATGCTCTGCGCTTTTAATCTCGGATACGCGAGAGCATCGCGCCGAATCGTAATCTCAACATGTTCTTCATCCGCCTAGTAATACTAGTGATCTAAGATCATGATACATTTTCGCACTAAATTGATGCACCGCAAAACGAGAACAATGAATTCATGATCTCCTCACTACTTTGCTAATCAGGAACCACAATCTGCCCCCATCAAGGACTACCATCCATGTGAACGGCCCACTTCTCGTCACCCGCACTGCACTCGTGACTCATCCCCTAATATATTTATCCTAACCCACCTCTTGTGTGGGACTCAATCACCTCCACCGGGTGAGGTGCGCACACGCATTAACCCCAAACACCCCGAGTCTGCTCACTATATCAGAAGCCGAACCCGCTCTAATAACTTCGAGCATCAATCACCCCCGGGAAGCCACTAATAGCTAGTACTCCCGTGACTTCATAATCAATGCATCACCACCATTTGGTTTTTACCTGTGATGGTACCGCAGCTGTCCTCTAGATATCCATCTCCGCACGTCATATCAGGTCTCACCAGTAAAGATATACTTCGACTTCGGTCCGAAAATACCTCAAATTGTTCATCATGGCAATAGTGTCATATCTTTAAAGCGGCGACTATGCTGCTAACCCATGTCATGCGAGGTAATTCCGCCGTGGGTTCTTCAACCGCCGTGGAACCATGTTACCACTCTTTCTGATCAAGATCGAACACATCTACCAGCCTTCGAGGTAGACTTCATAATTATATCAGAATTCTCTATCCCCTTTCCGACTCACTCACATCACAAGCCTTAACTCCAACAGTCTCTCTCACATGGTCACCCACCCACACTAACCCGGCCAATTTAGTCATAGGCAATGGTAATCGTAGAGAAGTCCTCAATGAACTCCTGTAATACCTTGCCAATCCCAAGAAACCTGTCTCGAAGACCGACTTCAGATCTCCCAACCCAGCATGCTTACCTTCGGCCACCGACACACTTGAAACTTACACCACAAAACCCGCATACACTTCCTCACCCCGCAGTTCCTCAAACTCACATTTACTAATTGCATACAACTCATGACATCCTGCGCCCATCAATCCTCAAATGATCCTGCCTCCTCGGGACTGGAGAGTATTAAGATGTCATCAACAAAGACCAACAATTGATCCAAATGGTTGGAATTTGCATGAGATCCATATGAATGATCACTGGCAGATTCGCTCAATCCTGGGAAGCATCATCAGAACTCAA